>CAKAOH010033220.1:40902-127564 GCA_916701665.1 Sebastiscus tertius
AGCCAGCAGGGGGCGACTCCTCTGGTTGCTAAAAGAAGTCTGATTGTATAGAAGTCTATGAGAAAATGAGCCTACTTCTCACTTGATTTATTACCTCTATAAACATTGTAAACATGAGTTTATGGTCTCAATCGCTAGTTTCAAGTCTTCTTCAATACAGCATGATGCTCATTTAGTAAATTATGGTCCCATTTAGAGTCAGATGGACCATAAAGCAGGGGATGCTTCAGGGCGTGGCTACCTTGTGATTAACAGGTCGCTACCACGGCGTTGTCCGGTCTGGGAGTTGTCCGTCTTTTCATCTTAGAACTTTAACCCTTTCACAGTGTGTTTTCAGTTCATGAAAAGTTAACATAACCTTTTGGTCGTCTAAAAATGTCTTATTCAGCGTTCGATTGTACTTAGCTCCAGCCTCTCGTGTCACTTTTGGTTGCAAAAAGCCAAGATGGCAACGGCCAAAATGCCCAACTCAAGGCTTCAAAACAGTAATCCACAAACCAATGGGTGACGTCACGGTGACTACGTCCACTTCTTATATACAGCCTGTGGTCTGTATCCAAAATGCACCCTGGGAATGACATGGGGCTGGACTAACATATGAATCCATACAAGACATCTCACTGCAGTTTCAATTTTGCCATAAAAAATATCAGAAATAGTGGAAAAGCTGAAAGATCACAAAAAGTTTCTACACTGGGCTGAGGTGGAAAAGGTGGCACATCCTGTGATATGATATGATGTGATAAAGGCTGACAATTCTTTTTTCACCTACGGTACACCTTGACATTGTCGCACCTTCTTCTGCTTCTTCCTCTGTAACCACAATGTTCATGTAACGCTGTCGCTTGCCGCTACACACCTCCATTCCAACAGAGAGGAATAAACACAGTGGGGGTGTCGGCGTTGTACATAACTGCAACGTCCTGGGTCGAGTGGATTGGCTTTACTGTCACACCCTCTAACAAGCCGGCCTATAATGTATGATAATGTATTCTTTCTGATCTCACCCCGTATTCAAGTTCGGCATGAGTGCGCTTAAATAATTCATTCAGAAAAAAAAGAAGGTGGGATGGGAGGCAGATATTAAATGCTATGACCTATCAGAGTTACTGCTGCTCAGTTACAGCAATTAGCAGGATGCAAACATCAAGTGAATTTACATTTTTTTGCAGAAGTTTCAGGTATTTGTTGAAAAGTTGCACTAATGAAAACACAGCAAGATGTTGCCAATACCTGTAGCTGAGATTTGCTACAGTTGATTTTCTCTTTAGACATGCAGAGTCTCATGTTCTAACAATAAAGATCCTGTGTGAGTAGTGCTGCACAGAGCTGACGGTTGGTGAATGAGAAAGCAGCTGCAGGTGTGCCTTATCTGCTTGATCTGCACCAGTTAACCTCAGTCTGCAGCCCGGCCTCCTTCTAATGGAGGCTGTCAGCTGGCAGATCACCTCCCCTACCTTTCACCACATTATTTCTCCACTCACTCTGGTGTGGCTCTAAAAGCAGCCACAAATGTCTCCACACAAAGTCAACTTTTCGGGAAGAAAAACAGACTTATCTTATGATTAATGAATCTTGATAATATTCAAGAGGCTATTCAAATGTTTTATATTGTTAAATCGAGGGTCAGATTTTCTTAAACTCTGAAACTCACTGATGACCTTGTACTTTTCAGTGTCTGTTACACAATAAACATACAGATGGATGACACATTAATTCTAATATTGAATTTTAAAATTTGTGCCTTTCTTTATTTGCGCAAATTTGATCGCGGGATAGGTTCTGCAGTCCGTATGTATGTGCACCAAACAGCACATGTTGGCTATGCACAATTTGAAACTCTTTTAGAAGAGTTCAAGTTTTTGGAGGATGTAGTTTGTGGTGACGTTGACACATTACACACAGGGGTGTTTCTGTTATTTAGCCTATACCCTCATTGATATAAATGGAGTGGAGAAAATAATAGAAAAAGTACAATACAATATAATTCAACAGTGCAAACTGCAGCCTCTAGAATAATCCTATAGTTATAATACACACAATTTCAGAGAATTGAAACTTTTTAAGACATTTTTATGGGCAAAAAACAAGTTTGTTCACAAGTTTGGAAGAACAAGCACCTCAACCAACTGACAGTTTCTTGTTTTTCTTCACTTCTCTCCCATATTCACACCAACACACACACACACACACACACATACACACACACACACACACACACACACACACACACACACACACACACACAAACAAAAACACAAAACAGACTGTGTAGCTCCATGCAAGATAAAATCTAGCGTCTTTGTCGTTGTGCAGACAGCCAGAGGATGCAGTGAAGACTTGTTCTGCTGTAGCCAGGACGTAAGTGCCAAGATAAATTTGTTCCCACTTCGTGGCGGGACTCGCTGTGAATCTGGCGTACACTCCTGGCCTAGAAAATACACACAGCGAGATGCATCATTTCACATTTTTCAGCGACAGAACCAAAAACATTACGTCTGGTCTGTAAGTGTGTGTGTTCCAAACATCCTTTTGAAAAAGGCTGTGTATCTTCCTGTTGCCCTACTTCTGTCGAATGGCCTTAAAAAGCAAAGGGACAGTGAACACACATATTGCTTGTTTTCTTTATCCAAGTATGTCAGAATATAAACAGATATTCAGGATCCACATTGTCCATCTCAATACACATTTCCTCTGTAGCTTCAACTAAGCAAGCTGCTCATACTCATGTTATATTCTGTATGTAGGCCAACTATAGTATTTGCAGTAAACAAATGATTGCTATACATACAAAACCTGGTATACACAAAATTAATCTGAAACATTGTTGTGATCTTTGAGTAACACTGCATCATAACGTTTGTATGATATTCTTTGAAATATCCTATTTTTCACAACAAATCTACGACCAAAAGTTTGTTGCTCGGCAGAGAACGGCCGCTGTTGTCAGCTTGAATTCACAGCAGTTGTAATAGATTGTTACGGCGATCCAAAGTCGCAGCACGAAAACCTCAAAATCTATCAAAACATCCCCACAAACTACACCTGAAGCATGATCCACACCGCAGTGTGTGAAGGAAAGTTAAAAAAAGTTTTCAGAGCCACTTCTCAAGTCTACAGGAGGTAGACTTCTGGTTTACTTGAAGTTTGACTTTCTAGAGAAAACAGTGATCAACTTACTGTGACTTGAATATAAATGTAAAGATGGTAATTTAGGAGGCCTATTTAATAGAATTTCTTTTAAGCTGTTGGCAAAGATTCTTTAGTGCGATATTATAGAAATGTAAGGAATAAACTAGAAACAACCATCATAGAAAAAATAAAATGTATTTCTTCTCAAAACATTATTACTTTTGTAAATAAAGCTGAAGTAGGCAAGATGGAGCAAATATGATTAAAAAAAGTTATTTTTATAAAACGGTCGCTATATCGTGACAGTAGTACATGAAACAAGTAACCTGAAAACAATCATGAGCCTCTGTGTCTTCCGGTGCTCCTAACGGCATCTGCAAGATTTCACATACCATAGGAAAACAAGCAGTAAGAGCTGATCTGAGGTCACAGCGGACCTCAGATCAGCTCTTACTGCTTGTTTTCTTGCTTTGATTTCTCCCCTCAAACATTTTCAGAATCATCTTGTAGTGCACGGTTTAGCTGCGAAAATTTGTGACGCCGCCGCCGCCATGTGAAATCTGGTGAAGGAACGCCAAGTTCTGGTCACATGACCGGAGGACAGCCAATAGGAACGCTTTCTCAATGAAATGACCTGAGGTCTCCCGTCATGGGCTAGATTTTCTAAAGCCTGAAAACAGAGCCATGATGAGTTGTAGAAGTCTAGTTTTCTCTCAGAACACTTGAATTACAATATGCTGAAAGGTTATTATGGAATTTTTGCCCAATGATGCCAAAAATATACTACCTACTGCCACTTTAATGTCATCTGAAGAAAAGAAACATGTCATCTATCTATTCTATTTTATCTATTAAAACTGGCTGCAATAAGGTGCTTTTGACTCAGGTCCCCCCAACCTGTTCTCATTCCCAGGGCGGCAACTACCGAGGCTTTGTCGCAGCCAACAAACACAAGGCTTTCATCCAGGAGACCGCTGTTCGTGTCCTCTGTGTGTCACGTTGCAATCAGCTGTTCCCATCCCAACAGCACAAGACAAATAATGGTTTGATCCTGTCTGAATTGTGCCATGAATTTTGTCAGTTGTTTGTTAATTTAAAAGATAATTTCGCAGTTCTTTGCAGGAAAGACAGTTGCAATTTTTCGTAAAACTGTAAAGTCGCGTAGTGACATCTCTCTCTCTCTGACGCTACGATGCCTGCGTGTTTCCTACTGGGATGTACTCACACATTCTTTCTTATCCCGGCTGATTAAAAGACCAGGAGTCGCTGGATAAAACGCATCAGGTAAGATAACGTTTTATTTGTGCGTGGTCATAGCTAATAGCTGGAGTTCACTGAGCGGTTTCTCACAAAACTAAATGACAGCCTACTAGGACAAACTGAGACTTTCTTGACTTGCAAAATTATCCTTTAAATTGACACATAAGGTCTCATGTAAGGGTCACCGGAAAGGGGAGCGACTTCGCCTCTCAATTTCAATTAAGTTAAAGAAAAAGAAAAAAAAAATATGTATCATGTATGCATAAGCAACAAATGGTTAGTAATTTCACAATTATGTTATTATGTTATTTATCAAGACAGATCAGGTCACCACTTTATTTGACGGGCCACAAACATGAAGTAATGACAAAATAATCCTTAGTTTATCATGATAATTCAACAGAATACATGTCCACTGCTGTGACTGGTCAGTTTTGTTTGCCTGTCCCTGTAACTGCAGACTTACCTATAGGAAGAAGACATGAACATCATTAATAACTCAGAAATCACGATTGAAAATACCTTCGTTCTCTTGCGTTAAGTCGTGCATGAGAAACTGTTAGTTCTTGTACATTCCTGATAATTCATGAAGTAATACATCAATGCCTTTTCATGCACAAACTCATAATAATTCATGCATCCTTACCACACATTGTTACCAAATCAGATGCTGATAACCGACTGGTTCATGGAAGGTGAAGCTTATAGCTCAGATAAACTTAAATGACTCAAAAAACAAACTTCACTTCTGATCTCAATTACAGGAATTATTAGAAGCTCCAGACTGATTGTTGTGAATGCTCTTAATCTCGGCAGTCTGATTAGTTCTGGCCTCTGAGTGCTGCTGCGCTACATTCCTTATATAACCATATTATGTAAATAAATAGCTGTTGTTGTGATGATGTGTTTGCTCAGCGGGCCTGACTGAATGACAGGGGGCTCCACTCCCACTCTCGTTCGCTCGATGAGATGTTTTGGCAGTTACTGTAACGAATCATTATTAGCTGTGGGAGTTTTTCATCGTCGTCATTCATTCTCTCGGGCTTTCTGTCTCGTCTTTTCCCCCCTCCTTGTTTCCCTTGTGTCTCGCAAACAGACACACACTCAACCGGTCTTGGCTGTGAGAGCTGCAGGTAGTTTGATTGGAGGTGAAAGAACGGAGGAAGAGTGGGAAGCGAAGGAGCAGCAGAGTCTGCTCCCAGTTTGCTGTGTAAGGCCCGGGTGAAAACCTAATTACTTGTGTCTGTGGGAGATGGACGTGTTTGGCTCGTCAGCAGAGAGCAGCCGGAGATTTAGGGGCTTCGACGGCGCTCTGCGGCAACGGCTGCAAGGCATTCTGGGAAAGCTGCACCTGTCAGAGGACCACTGACAGCTTGTCCTGCTCTTGTTATACAGCCATGCGTGATCCCTCCCATTAGCAGGCCAATGACACAGTTGACTTGCTGGCTACAGGAGGCAGGCCGAGGGGGTATTGGGGGTAGTGGGGGGGGGCTCTTTACCAGCCATGATGCTCCTGTTCGCTGCATTAAAGCTGTCACTGTGACCTGGTTCACGCTGCCAGCTCCAAACTGATTTATTTCTCTGTTTATTTATTCTGTCAGCCTGTTTGTCTGTATTCTCCTGTCTGGAGAGTAATTTTTTCTTGTGCAAACTAGATAATCAGCCCAGCAACCTCCTCAGGAATAATGACTTTATTGGATAAAACAACGCGATTTACATCAAAAATATGCCAAAGTTCGGTGCCAATGAAGGAGGTATAGTGTGCCCTTTATGTATAAAGAGAGAAAACATATGGGTGTGAAGGTCAGGAGGCTGGATGGGTGTGTAAGTTAATTGTTTTCTGTTATTTCTTGATTTTATGAATTGTATCTTTTTCTTTATTATCTCATTATTACTTGACACTTTGGCAATATTGTCCCTGTTATATTCATGCCAGTTAAGCATATTGAATTGAATGGAAATACATGCAGCTTTTGTACAGAGACCAGAGCTTGCAACCTAGACCTGCAGTTAATAATGCTCACTTTTTTAATAACCAAAATCTTTCCCTAACATTTACCATAACGTAATTACCAAGTTCAAATATTGAAGTTTTTTTCCACTCATATTGTAATATGGTATATCGATATTAGAGACTATCAGACTCTGCTGCAGTAAAATGAGAGTTTTTTTCTAAAGGGAGTCTGGTGCTCGGAAACACTACCGCTTTTGTCCACAGGCACCGCCAAAATCAACACAGAAATGAAAGTTCTTCATAGTTGCTTTGATATCATATTTATTTCAACCATTTTGACAACCTCTTGTCTATTCTTTTGTTTTTACATCATCAAATCATCATATCAAAATGTATTTATTTTTATTTTTTATAATGACCTGGTTAAAAAATGTCCATGAAACCATGAAAAGAAGTTGTAAAGCCACTGGTTTGAATTCTTTCCAGAGAATCAGATCAGGCGAAGGCAGTGAGCACTATACTCCCCTGCCCAGTTGCCCTTGAGCAAACCATTACGCTCTAACTGCTCCAGTGGAGCAGCTCAGTATCCGGCAGCAGAAGGCCGAGCTTCAGCCTGCTGTGTTTTCTATGAGCTCTCTGTCTCCCTGCAGCTACTTTGAGAGGCTGTTCCTGTAAACAAGAATTTGTTCTTTTGTTAAGTGCACGGTTAAATAAATGTTAAAAAAATATTGATCCTTGCCTGTTGCCAGCTCCTCTGCCTGCTCAGGGCAGCGCTGGCCATCTGCGATGTGTAAAAAAAGGTGCTTCACAACTGTGTGAGTGTAGGACATTATAGTTTTGGGCAGACTGCACTTTTTAGTTGTGAGGACTTAAAAAAGACTCCAGAGGATGGAGACGTTACCTGGAAGTTTCCGTCCAGGCTGCTGAGTTTGGAAATGATTGTACAAACAGCAAGAGACTGTTTTTACACTGATTTCTGAGACGACTCCGCGTGTCACCAACCGCTCTGTTTGTTGTGACAGCAGAGACCTCTGCAGGTCTCTATGTGGGTTTCATTGTGTGTGTGTGTATGTATGTACTGTCGGTGGTGCTGACTGAAAAAGGACACTTTTTAATGTATTTATCCCTCCTTTTCACCTAAAAGGCCTCTGGCTCATCAGTACAGCATTTCTTATCTGTCAATCACCCTGTTCTCCCACCGACATGCTTCACATTCCCAGACAAACCTCCCTCGTCTAAATGCTGGAGGACAGACTGATTAATGGCAACCCTCAGCAAACACACCAACACACACTGTCATGTGAAATATGACGGTCTTGTGAACTATAGTGACAGTTTTGGTTATTTCTACACCTTGAGAGGAGAAGAAATTATAAATCTTTTCTGAGACATATTCAATGTTTTCTGGAATCCATCCAAAATGCCACACAATGAGCCTCATGCAGCAACGTTCTCTTAAATGTCTCTTTATTTATTTTTAGAATTCAACTCCAGATGCACCAAATGTTCCTAACCGTCCAAATCTGCTATTACCCACCAGGTGTGCTGAATGATGAATCCCACCTGATCATAAATTGGAGTGGCTATTTGTGGCTGTGTGTGGCTGATTGTTTATTAATAGCATAGGTAACGCCTAAACACTCTAAAAAGGACAGGTGTTGTGCCGTGTGTGCAAATACGGCACAGCACCTGCCTAAGAATTGGAGAGATGCCATCAAAAAAAAAAGGCTGTAAGAAGAAAGAACTTCAACAATAGTGAAATTGAGGTGCTGTTAAATAAACTTTAACAAAGTAAACATGTGATTTTACAGAGCGTCAGTACTGGTGTTACAGGAAAATCAAAAAGCAGCAAAGAGCAGTATATGTAAGCAATATTATCCAAGTGTTTTTATAGTCTTAATTGGAATCAATGGACCAATAGTAATTATTTAGCCCACACATTTAATCGTAAATTTGTATATATATAGCTTCTTGCATGAGGCCCAAAGCTGTTACTGCATGCATTTTTATTCCACACGTGGGATATAGTTCATAATGTAATAATCATATTCCACCCAGTGATATGGATATACTAAGCCTGTAGTTTATCTTAAATTACAGCAAATTTCATCTCAAGTTTTCAAAGTAATTATACCTCAGCAATGGAACTAATCTGTTATTTACTGTACTATTTTAAACCAGGTTCCTAATTTACAAATGTACATCAGGGCTTTTAGTGGACTGACACATGCAGGAGAAAAACAATGACATTGGTCATAAACATTTGTAGGTTTTGATGCAGAGGAACCTTTTGTGGTCATGCGAATAATTACATTACATTACATTTTTACCATTACATTCATTTAGCTGACACTTTTATCCAAAGCAACTTACAATAAATGCATTCAACCATGTGGATACAACCCAAAAATTACTTTACTAAACTTTATCAAATGTGCTGGACTGCTTCAAGTACATTTCAAATAACAGCAAAGGCAGAAGTAGCCTGAATTCGTCATAACGTTGCAATTCCCTTCAGGCAAGAGGTCGCGGTGATTGATTGGATGTAAAAAGCATCTGGGTTTAACACTCGGAACCACAGTTTGCATCTCATCCCCTTCCAGCGGTCTACAGTCATCGGTTTCTTTTAACTCCGACCACGATCGCCGTAAAGTCGCCCTGTGGAGTTTTCTTGTAAACAAACAAAAAGTTATGTTTACATTCAGTGTTCCACTCACCAAAACCCAGCATGTGTGTGTGTGTGTGTGTGTGTGTGTGAGGTCCTTGAGGTCAAACGAACATGCAGCCTTCCTGTATGCTTGTTCTTGATTAGTCCACAGCTTCCACTACAGTGTCACAGAGCAAAGGTATAACTCCTGTTAGGACGAGAGTATGCACACACTAGTTGTTGTGGACAGTGTGCACACACCCAAAAAGGAGAGTACCACGCCTATAGCTCAAAGCGTATTGCGTCACCCGTGTGAGTGTGCATGTGCGTCCTCGTTCTCGTGCACAAGACAAAACAGGGACCCAGTCATAACCTGCCTGAATCTAATTTAACCACAGAGGTGTCAGATCAGAAAAGGGGTCATTTGTAAGCCTTTTGGAACTGACAAATGATGTAATGCTACTAAAATATTCATGGGTTTATACAGTAAACTGAATTGTCTTATTCTTTGAATGATTAGTTGATATTAGCCGTGTTTCCATTCAATTGTCAAGCGAATTTTGAGCGAACTTTTGAAATGAAATGCAAATTTGACACGTTTTCATCATCAGCTACAGCGTAGTTTGGTCAGACATTGGCGCTATAGGCGACACCTGGCTGTAATCCGGCAGTAAACAGAGTAGAAGAAGAAGTAGAAACAAAATGAGTTTGGCTTGGCCAATCTAACCATCTACGAGAGAAAAATAGAGAGAGGTCTTCAGGAATTTTTTTTTAAATTGTGCAAGTTTTACTTGTTCTTTCATGTCAGCTGATATTGGCCATGTTTCATGCTGTCTGAAGACAAAGACAAGCATTCGCACGTTATGGGAATATCCAGGAAGACGCGGACAGCAGAAACAGCTGATCAGTCATGTGAGTTGAACGTTCGCTACGTCAGAATTTATTCAGCAAAGGCGTTTCCATATCCAATGTAACGCATCGATTCTTTTTCGACAAAGGCAAAAAACACCTCAAGTGAGAGTAAATACTTTTTATTTTTATCAAATTTTCAAAACACATTTTCTAATCCGATACTTCAAAATATGCATAAAAATATGTGAATGGAAACAAGGCTAAAGTAACCGTTTCCTTAGATGAGGTAATTCAATCCCCCTCTTTAGATTTAACTTTGTGTTGGTGGCTTGGATTGACTTTGTTCAACAGGAGGTGATATCACAGTGCAGCTTGGACTGCATCTTGCTAACACTGTGTTTTGAGTAATTCTTTGTTCACAGCTTGGAGAATCACAGATTGTGACCGCTGATCACTCATACTGTAACGCTGACGTCTTTTGCCTCTCGAGCTGCAGTCAGACAATAGACGCCTTATGAACCGTCGCCACGCATACTTGACATGCCACTGAGACGTGGTGGAGCGCTGGCAAAAACTGCATTTGTTTTGTATCACTATTCAGGACTTGTGATGGAGGACTCTTACAGTCAGATGACCTCTCTCTCTGCTCTCACGAGACATAGTGATGCTAGAAAGAAACGAAAATGAATTCATGCTACTCAGACCTACTCAGATATGACATTTAACATTGTTCTTTCTCATATTTCTTTTTTTAAAGTGTTCAAAGGTCAGGGAGCATTTTTGTGTTTTGCATTGGTCCTGTTCCACTTCAATGTACATGCATAAATGCAAAATATATACACAAAGAGATCCATACTATTTAGAAAGATCCATAATGTTTAAAAAGTAAGTGCCAGCTTTCAATCTTCTTTGTTTGTTTCTGCCCAAAACAGTTCTAGGGTCAGGTTTCCTGGTGGATTACTGATCTGGTTTGTTCGTCATATAACCATTTATTTAGGATCTTCAAGAGAATGGCAGAAATGTCTTTTAAGCTGCTTTTACATATTTATCCCCTGGGCAGTAACGTCTCAACTCTGAGAAAGGGTCATTGCAAAACTACTACAGCACATAAGAGCGTCTTAAAGGGACATTAAGTTATCCATGATTGTAATTAGAGTTGCAGTTAAAGGTTATTTTGATCTTAATTAATCTGTTTGATTATTTTTCTGCTGATTGATTCATTATTTGAATCAATAATTATTAAAAATGTATGTCACAATTTAGATTACGCTGTCTTGTTTGGTCCAACCAACAGTCCAAAACTCAGAGATATTCAGTTCAGAATATAAAACAAAAGAGGGGATCAGCAAATTGTCACATCTGAGAATCAAAAACCTGCAAAGGTCTGGCATTTGTGCTTGATAATTGACTTAAATGCTTAATTGTGGTGAATATTGTTTGTTTGTTTGTTTGTTTTCCCTTTTACATTTTATTATTTTTTTCCCTTTCCTATCATTTTTATTCATTCTTATTTTATCACAGTGCAATATTCAAATACTGTGAGAATGTTAGAATTATGAATCTCCATCACCATCATGTAAGCGAGTGCAAATTTACGTAATGCACTCTTGCAATAAAGAACTCTGTTTTGATTAATTTTCTGTTGTTTGATCAATTGACAAACCTTTTTGGCACAATTTTTTACCTCTTTGGAACATCGACAGGGGAAAAAAAATCTTTACGGCCCGTCCTCCTGAGTTATGGCAGCCTCTGAGTGACACGAACAATAAAACCACATTTCCACAAAGGAGACGAGTAATCTGGCTGATTAGAACAGAGCTCCAACTGACGAGAAAGGTGATGAAATAGCTCTGCAAACAATAGAATAATAAAACGTGTTTGTTGTTTCCTTTTTAGGTTTTGGATTGAGGTTTTTCACTGGCCGACTCCTCACACATGATGCATTATGATTTAATTGTGTGGGAGTTGAGTGCAACTCTGTCAGTGTTTCATTCATTCTCAAATGCAGATGATCCATTCTGCATGAAAAGTGTCAACCAAGAGCTAAAAATCATATTTTGTACCAGTTTAATGGTACTATAATGTCACATTTCATGCGTGAAACTCTGTGTCAGTTGTGTACATATACACAAACAATTTTGCTATGACTTTATGTCTATTACTTATTAAAACCTCTCTGGGGTCTAAGCCATTTTTTGCTATTTTTGGTCTCCTTTTGTAAAAATTGTGCTAGAATGCACAATCATGACATACACATCTTTATTTTTCAGGACAAACTGGGTTATCAGAATATGTAGGCTGCAGCGATGTCACATGAATGTATAAATAATTAAAGTTACACTGGCTGAACTTAAAAAAATTAAGGTAACAAATTGCATGGATCTTTTTAAGTATTTCCAACTATGGCATTATTGAGTAAATCCTATGAGTCTTTTGTAGTCTGACTAACCCAATTGATTAAGTTCAACCAACTTGATTTGCTTTGACCTCTAAAGGCTTAATTAAGTTTAACCAACTTAATATTAATCCAAAAATTGTATTGATATTAAGTTGGTTAAACTTAATTAAGCCTTTAGAGGTCAAAGCAAATCAAGTTGGTTGAACTTAATCAATTGGGTTAGTCAGACTACAAAAGACTCATAGGATTTACTCAATAATACCATAGTTGGAAATACTTAAAAAGATCCATGCAATTTGTTACCTTAATTTTTTTGAGACTTCACTCTTACAGAATCTCCAGCATCTTCAACAATAGAAATAAAGAAAAACATACCTGTGGACCTGGCCTTTTTCCCCCTCAGTGCAGAGGAGGTGCTGCTCTCCCCTGCAGGTACTTTGTGGGACTGCTCCTCCAGACGCAGTAGGATGTTTCTCAGGCTTGGATGATTTTACACTGACCACGTGTGAAGGTAGTCCAGGCCCTGCAGAATCTAAAGAAAACACAAAACAGTTATTTCCTTTAATAAGGAACGAGGTTTAGAGCTTTGGAAAAATGTTTTTCTAAGTCTTGGTAATCAGGAAAAAAAAATGTATCATTCTAACCAACAAACATCAAAAAATATTTACATTTTTTACAGAGAAGTCCTGTTATTTTCTTATCCATTTTTCTACGAAAAGTTAGCTGTGCGATGCCTCAAAGCAGTTCCTGCCTGCAGTGAAGCAGAGCTCCTTGTCTGTTTCTGGGGAGGACGCTCTTCAGGCTCTTCAGCAGCCTGTTGCTCATCATCACTGTAAAACACATAGAAATCATTAGAAATATTGAAGGTTTGAAATATCATATATATCAGGAGATTAAAGTAATGTTTTCCTCTCATTTTATGGCAAAATTATAAATGTGCACAATGAATCTAACAACCCTTTCTCCATTGTGGCTGCAGTTGATAAAAAAAGAAAAACTAAAAAGGTTGAAGTTGTCAATTATCAGCACTAAAGAAGAAAGTGAGGGCGTGAAATAGATGTGAAACTTCTCGTGGATCTCATTTGTGATGCAAGCAGTTAAACAGCTTCACCATCACCACTCCCAGCCTCACCCTCCTCCTCCTCCTCCTCCTCCCCCTCCTCTTCCTCCTGCTGCTCTGTCTATTCTGATATAAGGTTCACAGGCCATATGCCCCGGGTTTCGCTTCCTGCACAAACACACAAACTCACACTTGACATACTCAACACACACAGAGTTCACATTCACGCTCGCGCACACACATCTCATACATATCACCCACAGGTCTCCAGAATACATCACCAGATGGTGTGAGGAACAGGGCGGGTTTTGACTCGGGAGCCAGATCGCCGGGTCTGACTTCTGTGTTTCCTATCGGTTTCTATCATAGCAGATCCAAATGAGCTCAGGCTCTGTGGAGTCTTCAAACTAAGATAGTTAACTGTGTCTATTTGAATTATTCTCAGACAAAAAAAAAGAAAGAAAGAAATGGAAGAGGGAGAGAGCATCTGAAATTTGGGGGAAAATATATCTAGAATATCTTAACCTAGAGAGGAAAGAGTTTACCTTCAGATTTGTTTTGTTTATAACACTTATTAAATGTGCTGTCAAGTTACAAGCAGGGAAGGGCTGTGATACATTAGCTTGAAGAGCTTGTGCGACCACAAAAACCCATTATGTGTCTATATTTTTGTTGTAAAGCTTATTGAGTGGTGCGACATCTCTGCGGTCAGGATGTTGGCAAAGGCAATTTGCTCTCAATCTCCTTGTCATAATGATGCCTCGCATTGCAGCGCTGTCAGTCGTCAATGTCATGATGCCTCATCCCCTGAGGTTTTTTTCACCTTAAGTGAAGTTTAATCAACTGATTTATCCATTACACTGCATCAAAACCTCATTCAACTTAATGAGTCTCTGCACGCTCAGCAAAAATATTAAGCTAATTAAATTAAATAAATGGATGGAACTCATTATGGTGGATGAATTAAATTAATTAGCTGAAGTTGAAGGAGATAAGAAAAAACATCCAAGATTTTAAAAATGGCTGCTCATTTTGTTAATTTGTTTAAATTTTTTGGATTAAAGGTACACTATGGGGATTTCTTGTAAACAAACATTATTACCAAAACATATATATCTATCTATAAAGTGTGACTTAAAGGGGACATGTTATGAAAAAGTGAGATTTTCATGTTTTTTTTATTATAAAGCAGGCTTAAGTCCTATATAAATACTGTGAAAGTATCGAAATGCTCAATCCACAGGGAAGTACACACAGCCCGTATTCAGAAACTCTGCATTTGAAACAAGCTGTCAGGATTTCTGTTCATCTGTGATGTCACAAATATACAAATTTAGACCCTTTACGCAGTTTTAAACATAAACATTGTAAATGTGTCCCAGTTTATTCCTGGTTGCAGTGTATGTGAATTTAATCAGCTGACAGGAAGTACACATGGACCCAAGCTGTTGCCTAGCAATGCAATCTTATTGCAATTCGGTCGAAATCCACTAAAAGGGAGCGTTTAAGACAGAGGGGTAAATACAGGCATATTCAGGCCGACAGTATGAGGAAAATAAAGGGTTTTTTTTAACATCACAGCATGTACACATGTTC
Organism: Sebastiscus tertius; assembly: GCA_916701665.1. Taxonomy (NCBI): domain Eukaryota; kingdom Metazoa; phylum Chordata; class Actinopteri; order Perciformes; family Sebastidae; genus Sebastiscus; species Sebastiscus tertius. The sequence continues at coordinate 55,802 of CAKAOH010033220.1, forward strand.
TAGTAGAAACACAAAATACAAGTATGAACCTGAAAATGAGCACGATATGGGACCTTTAACACCAAGCTGAGAAGCACTGTTTCAATACCCATTTTGGTTGTTTGCAAAACCATGGTAACGCTGTTCGCCTCGCTCAGAGGCCATTCTGACCATAATAACACTACTTTAGGAACAGCGGAGGTCAGGCGGAGGCTGTTAGTACCACGGTTTTGCACTCTGTGGCTCACGTTATCACAGTTTTACTAGTGTGTCAGAGAATTACGGTGGCTTTCAAGTAACTTAAAAACGTGAAAGGCTCTCTCTCTAGAGTCAGTGTTTGGTTTGTCCATTCTGGGCTACTGTAGAAACATGGCGGAGCAACACGGTGGACTCCGTGAAAAGAACCTGCTCCCTATGTAGATATGAAGGGCTCATTCCAAGCTAACGAAAACACGATTCTTACTTTCAGGTGATTCCTTTAATACTCAAACTTTAGCTACTCACAGAACAGATCATCATATTAGAAGGCAAAGGAATCGGTGAATCTATTCTGTTCATTCTTTTGCCATTCATAGCTCAGTTTATTACCCTCTTCAGTTGCATTAATGTATTACCTCATGCTTGTACACGTACTATATGCAGCACGTCAAAATAACTGTTCTACAGCTCCTCTAGTGGTCGAAATTGACACAGTGCACCTTTAATTTGCATTATTTGCTAAGTTGTGCCTTCACAAATACTGAAAATAAAAGGAATATGCACATAACAGGTGGATAACTTGAATCATGTTCAGTTTATCAAATCCAAGGTGAGAGTTTTCATATGAAACCTCATTAAGTGCTGTAATACAGGCCTTAATCTACTGAGCTCAGTAACCGTCAGATATCAAAGGATACCCAAAAAAAATTGCAATTGCTTGGAATGGACACTAACCTTTCCTCACCACTTTGAAGATATTTATTCCTTATTCTGGCTGAACTTATAATGAAAAACATCCATCACTCGAATTCATAGCTCAGTTGGCATTTCTTAAGCAATTCCACCGCTCAACATTCGCACACACTCGGCCATCTGGGCACTCTGTGAGCTCTCTTCAGTTCAGCTCGGGGGAAGCTTTTCTCTCTTCTAACAAGAAGCAGCTTTTCATAATGTAACGAGAAGCCATCTTTCTATAAGAAGTGTCTCAGTGCTACTGTGTATCCACTGCCCAGCGTGCCAGTGTCGGTGGCTGGTGCCACTGTCCAAGAGAAAATAAACAAGCGATAGAAAAGCCCCTGCGGACTCTCTGTATCTCTGAATACAGCGTTGTTGTTTCAGGCTGTATACAAAGGAGAGTCATTGTAGCAGACCCAGATGGATAAATGTGAATGATAGTAGTATGTTGGACCACAATGGAGCTCCACATTCAACATGATTCTCAGCAATATATCTCGGACAATACTGAATGGCCTACACTTATAGGCAATGCCAACATATGCACTAACTAAAGCATCCTTTATGGGAATTTTAAATGAATTGAAAAGTGAATTAATTATTTGTATTTTATTTTATCAACGGTTAATTTATTAATAAATAGTTTACTAATTTTTAATAGATCAGTTATATAAGCCATTAAGCCAAACTAATTCTGGGTTGCCAGGTTGTGAAAAATCCCTTTGGGTGGTGTTCATCTATTTGTTGTTGTAAATGTTGGTGCATCATTAAAGGAACAGTGTGTAACATTTAGGGGGATCTATTGGCAGAAATAGAATATAATATTTAAAAGTATGTTTTCTTTAGTGTATAATCACCTGAAAATAAGAATCGTTGTTTTTTTGTTACCTTAGAATGAGCCGTTTATATCTACATACATAGGGAGCGGGTCCTCTTCACGGAGCCGCCCGCCATGTTTCTACAGTAGCCCAGAATGGACAAACCAAACACTGGCTCATTTTCTTGTCGGCCGCTGTAGTTCTCCTACACACTTGACATATGGGGGAAGTTTTAGTTGGTTGCAATCTGCAACCTCACCACTAGATGCTGCCAAATCCCACACACTGCACCTTTAAAAAATACTTAATAAGTTAACCTGGCAACCCAAATGTTGATCTTATTAGAAGCTTATAACTGATCTATAAAGCATATGATTTATTAACCACTGATTACAATGTATAAACCCTGTACAAACAGCCGTTCTCATTCCCAGGGCGTCACGGGCCTAGAGGCCGAGTCACGGCCGTTGGCGTTTGGCACCGCCCGTATGAAACACACCATGCGTTCCATTAACTACAATGTAAACCCATCAGGGGCAACAGTAAAATGCTCCAAGAAAGTACATCAGGAGGGTGGTGATGTAATTTAAAGAGCAAAAAGACACACGCTGGGCAGGTGGGAGGGTGAATGGGTCCAATAAACACAAGGCTTTCATCCAGGAGGCTGCTGTTCATGTCCCGTGCATTCCCGTTAATAAGTTTCACATTCACGTTACAATCAGCTGTTCGTTCTTGTCCCGTGTTCAAAGCGTTCAGTGTCATTTTCACTGTACAAACGTAGTAGTTTTAAGCCCAACCATGTAGTTATTTTCTAAACCTAACTCTAATGGTTTTGTTGTCTAATCCTAAAGTGACGCCAAGAGTAACTATAGTGGTTTTGATGACAAAAATAAAGTGACGCAGTGGTATGTGACGAGTTGGGATGAGAAAGCATATGTACAAAGGTTGCTTTATTAGAAAGCGGCACCAAAATATGAAATCCAGATCAGCACCACAGTCTGAGCCAGTGTGTTTTTGATTCAAGGTCCATCTGTCCTCTAAAAATAACAATAAAAAACAAACCGGCTCATGTAGCTTTGGAGACAAACTGCTGATGGACGGACAAACAGAAAGTAAAAGACAATCCTTCTGCCCGTCTTTGTAGCAGTAAACACACACCCTCGCTTTTCTCTCTTTTCTCAACTTGAACTAAACCTGCAGCACTTACAGAAACGTTGGGGTTGTGTTCGGGGTAAAACATAAACACTGAATAAAAACCTTAAAAGCCTGGTGTAGGCGGCTGTGGGCCTGTGTTGTACCAGAAGTGTCTTTTGTGTGTGTTCTGCATCTACCTCATTCTTTATTTATCCTGTCCCACCAGCACAGAAGCAACAATAGAGGAAGGCGGGCTACATTGTTATTAAAAAAAGAGCATTTCCCCCCAAAGTCGCCAACAATGTCGTTACACATGCCTTTTAAACTGTGGCTTTTTTTAAGGACCTGCTTTGGAATAACAGTGCATTACCATAAAAGGCCCATAATGTCAGTATACCCTGGGTGGATAGCATTCCTACAAAACACACAATTTTCCAGCACCTGGTGCGGCGTAGAGCCCACTTTAGGCAATAATTGCATATTGGTTGTGGAGGGGAAGGAAGTGGCACGCTGTGAATCGCCACCTTTAAAGAGGTCGACAGAGCAATCTTCTCTGAAATGCATCGAAGGAGCGCCGGAGCACGCTCAGAGGGAGACAGGGGAGGAGGAACAGAGAGAAAGAGAGAGGAGAACAGCTTGCAAATGTTGCAGATCAGTTGTATATTTCTCAAGGCATTAAGTCCCTGTTGTCTTGCTATTGTGCTTCCAGGTTACATTTTGTGAAGCGGTTCCTCGTGCTTTCTTATTACCGGAATGGAGAAACCATGCTGCATGCTGGATTTAAGGGTATTAAATCAATTCTGTGGGTGAATGTTGGGACTTAGAGCTACACTGAGCAAGATTTCTTATGTAAAAATACACCAATTTAAATGACAACATGGGGCCACGGCAGAGAAAAGCACCTCGTTCCCTCAAAACTGAAGATGCCGCAGTTTCCAAAGTGGGTCCTTGTACTGTCAGGATTAACATTACAGGGTGAGGTGTTGAATGAGCATTCACTGGGCTCCTCGGTAATTTAACTAATTGTTCCAGACGACATTTTAACAATCATGAAATTACAGGATGCGGACTATAATAGACATGGACATTCAGCAGGACAAAGCCAAAAGTCGCCTCAGGGGTGGTCATGTTTAGGCAACAAAACTTTGGTCAAGGTGAGGGAAAGGAATGTGTTTTTGGTTAAATGTTTTAGTAAACACGTGTCGTATTTCGACCTAAACCAGGAGACGTGAGGTCCTAAACATAACCATCACAAAGTTGTATCCTGCTCTAGATGCCGTAAACAGATATTGTACTGATGTCCTTCGACAAAAATGTCCGTGTCAAACGGCTGCCATAAAATACTATATATTATTATTTTCCACGTTCACTGAGTTAAATCTTTTAAGCAACATCGGTCCTGATCATAACTACCAAATTTTAATAATTCATTAATTTTCAGAATTTTAACCAATTTAATGTCAGTTTGTTTATATAATGCCATGGTTGTTTTTTTATGGAAAAAAACACAAAAACAAATTCTGTAAATGCTAGGGGGAATTTTTAGTTTTTCACAGTGTGGGGTATTTCAATGATTTATTTTTTGATGCATTTTTTTGTGTGAAGGAAACCAAGAAAGTAGCATGGATTGGCCTCACAGGGCAAACATGAGAAAATGACTCAATCTGGTGGGAAATATTAAAAACTACAATTGTGAAGCAAGGCTCTAGATTGAAAGCCTGATATAATAGAATGCATGATTTTATGCCGTAATGGACGTGAGTCGAAAAATACTGTTTTTAATGAGTTTCAATGGGAACATTTTTTTCCTCAAGGGTCTGAGTTTCTGTATTCTGGCTACGCAGTTTATTAAAGATTTATTATCGGAGCTGAGATTTAACTTCTAAAATTTGAAAACCTTACACCCTTGCCAAAATGTATGCCATATGCATTAACACAGCCAAAAATGTCCCTAGTGAGGCACAAGGGTTAACAATGTTCTTCATTATTTTGATAAAGATCATCTAGGTGGAATAACATTTCTTACAAAATGTAAAATAAATAAAATACATTTACACAGTATAAGAAGTAAACAAGGCAATTGGAGAGAACATTGGTCCAAATTACAGTACTTTCTCACTAATTGTAATTCCATTGCACACATTGAACATGAAATGTTATATTTCTGGCAGTGTGCATAAGTGTGGACAGTTTCTCCAAAGTACTTTTTTGTGATATTAATGATCATTATTATATTATACACCTGAGGGTTTTTAGTTATTTTTTCTCAAAGTTCAAAGAAAAACAAATATATTTTTCACAAATATAATTTTACTGACCAGACACATGCAAATACTGGTGTATATTACTTTAGTGCAGCTCTCACAGCTGCATTAATGCTGATATCTTATTTTACTATAACCTAGAATGACTAAAGCAGAGGTTAAAGGCAGCAGGGGGTTGCAGGGAAGAGACAGACAGCTCTTGGATTACAGCCTTTGGTTAATAATTTAATTATTTCTTGACAACCCTTTCAAATCTTCCCCGGCTCATCGGTGGGTCACGACACCGATTTCTGAAAAACATCTAATTTTAGCACTAACTTCAACTCTGAAGGACTGAGATTAATCTCACTTTTCTTTTTCAGTTGCATAGTTTGCAATTTACAGATTGTTTCTCCTTCTTATGCAAATGGTACAAAATGATTCTCATTTAACAATCTTTACATTTGCATTTTAAGCACTTAGTTGATTCCCTTATGTAACTTACAATGAATGCAACATTAGGATAATCTTAAATGCTTATTACCAACATTGCAGTAAACAATCTGTGGTAGTTATTAGAGCTGTATGTGTGCAGCGACCCAGAATGATCTCATGTTGAAGGGAAATGCTGTGAACAAAATAAGAGCTGAGTAGAGCGACTGGGAGGGAACAGCACAAGCATTTGTGATTGATTTTCATTTCACATTCCATCTCACACAGTCTGCACAGTACGGGACTTTAAAAAGTGGCCGAGGTTTTTATTTAAAGACGTTACGACTAATGAAACAGATTTCGATTTTCACAAACTGAGATGATGATTTTCACCGTCCCTGACTGTCACACAACCAAAACCAGCTCCTACAGCATAAAGAGGTCCTCGTTTAATCCAAAATCTTTAACTGCAAAGAGTCTTTATGATGCGTTTCACGACTTCAATACACTTTACCTGGCATTTATGACAAATTTTACTGCACATGACTTTAACTAACCCTCTTCTAACCTCCTGCCGGCATTGGTCATTAAGTCACCAAATTAGTCCGAGTGGAAGAGAGAGAAGAAAAGTTAAGACCTTCTGCTCAGAGTGCGCTGACCTCTGAACTCCTCGGCCACTGCACACTTGAGTGAGCGTGTGTGTGACTGTGTGTGACAGCGAGGGGTTAACCAAAGAATGCATGAAGTCTGCTGGTACCTCGGATAATTGAGCCATTTGTTGCAAGGTCACTGCAGAGCAAACCCCCCCTCCACCCCCGCAACAACCTCGTGTTATCAACAGCCTTGACCGGAGCAACAGAGTCAGGCTTTTTGAGGAAATGTGTAAGGAAATTGTATGGGCCTGTTTTGGTCATTTTTCCATATTTGATATACAGTGGTGCACCAGGAAACATAAAAAGCATGAATTTATTTGCACTGAGAGTTTTAGTTGGAAAGAACGACCAGGCAGAACAGCACATGTGCAGAAAAGGTTTATTTGGTGGGTATCTGTTAAATCGCTGCTCTGTTGTATCAACTGGCAGTAGAAAGAGTAGAAAACCAGATATTTTATTGATGAAAAATGTTGGGAAATATAAAACAGCACTCACTCATATGCATTTTACTGTAGCATTAACTAATCCTTAAAGCAGCTATAATCAATATTTTTATAATCACACTGTATCGAATGTCATAAAAGGGGTCACTTTTAGTGATGAACCGACAGAGAAATATTACATGAATCTGCAGCTTCCCTCAGCTTTACGGAGCTCAGTGTCTGGCCCGCAACTTTACTGTCGTTTTCGGGCCGCAGCAGGAAGCTGTTTTCAGAGAAAAAGCTCTAAAAAGCCACTATGCACTATACCTGCTCAGCAGAAAACAGCAGACATACACATTTAGAGACTTTCTGTTGAACATTGTGAAGTGTTTAGCAGCTGAAGCGACAGATATTTCCCTCAGGAGTTGGTAGAGACCAAAAATCAGAGCTGAAAGAGTGAGAATATTGGATTTAGCTTCATCAGGTGACCAGAAACACTACTCTAACTGAATGATAATGTTGCTCTGTAACTGCTAGATGTGTAAATGAGAAACTGTTTGCTAAGTTCACCATATCAACGTAAAGGGTAACTTCGGTATTTTTCAACTTGGATCCTATTTTCCCATGATTTTGTGTCTAAGTGTTTAATGGGGACAACACTTTTTGAAATTCTACCAGCATTGAGGGAGAACGCTGTAGACAGCAGTCAGGAGAGGTGGTCTTGGACCGTTTGGACCAAAATGCAGAATGCCTGTGCAAGTATTTGTTGAGATGAGCACAGGCAAATAACAGGTTAAAATGAGTGGGAGAGGACCGACTTGGACTTCTGCAGAAGTCCAATGTTTGATTGAAATCTGGGCCGAAGAAGAGAACATACAGAATATGCCAAATAAAGTCTAAAAAATAGTGACCTTTATAAAGTCATTCCAGTTAAACTGGAAGAGCAGGGATTCACATGCAGAGTAGATCAGTGCCGAGTCAAAGAGAAAAAACGTTGACAGCAATATTGCAAAGTCTGCGATTCCCTGCATAGAAGTAGCTCTCAAGGCAAAAAACATAAATTAGCTCCTTTGCAAATTAATTATTTATTTGGTCCGCTTTAATCTATGCACCGTGAAACCCATCCTGACTAAATAGAAAATGAACCAAAGGTATCAATTTCACTCTGCTTCGGACTAACCAAACGGACGATGGCTTTGCTTAGACACAAACACGCGGGAAAATGGGGTCCAGGTTAAAAAATACCAAAGTTTCCCTCTATAAGGTGATCATACAGTATGTCAGTATTTAACCCACTTCGGATGAAGTTGTCAATCTGCAAATCATGTTTCTCAATAACTTTTTAGTGTATTATTGAGTCCTCAATTGTTATATTTCAAAGTAAGACCGAATTCGGGTGTTTTTTAAATAGTTTCTGTTACAATTCCACCGATTTCAAGATACATTTCTCTCATTTCTCTCTCATTTAATTCTCGCCGTATTATGTTGTTTCAAGATACAGACACTGTTTTACTTAAAACAAGGAAAACTGCACTACATTGATAAAGTGGAAAAAATATCCGGTATTAACAATCAAATAATCGGACATTGATGGTATCATCAAGCTGGTTAAAACGATGACATGCAAATATTACTTGATTCAAGTCTTTGCATCAGTGCATCAGATCACTCAGAGAGGAAGTACAATAAAGAGGAAAGCCTGGTGAGGCCTCGCTCTAATTGACTTTATGGCGTCCACAAACACAACCTGCAGAGTGTGTGTGTCCTTTAAACAACCAGTATCACGGTCATAAAATCACACAGACAAGCTTCTTCCCTAAACACTGGAAGAAACGTTGAGTGCAGGTCAACAAACGTCTGAAACAGACAACAAAAAGAAGCTTTCGTTTGTTTCATTTCACAGAATCCCATTTAATGACACATTCTTTCCTCTTAGCGTCACAAGCAGCATTTTGGTAATACAGTATTTTAGGGCAGAGCATTTCTGTGTCATTCAGGCTGCTGTCTGTTTGCAATTAAAAACCAACCAATCCTGGGACTGAGACTCTCGGTTTTTGGGGGTTTTATTGTGAAGGAAAGCAAAACAATGGAATTATTAAAGCATACTGCTGTATTTTACTGTTATGTTTATTTAATTTGAACTCATGTATTCATTTATATTACTTTATAGTTTTGGTTTGCTATTGTGAATGTCATTTTAATTAGATATGAATGTCAATTTTAAGTATGTGATGACCTGTCTGCTCTGTCTAGTAAGATGCTTTAGAACGAGGGTCTCACACTACCAAATGGGGTCTGCGAGACAATTTTACATATACTGTATACAAAGAAGTGACTGCATGATAACATCATTAATGCATGCATTTTCTCCCTCTGTGCATCCAAACCTGAATCAAATGAAGTTACACATCTGCCATTTGAAGTAAGTTTTAAGAAGCAAAGCAACATGATGTACCAACACGTTCTCACTCCCATCTCATCAACGCTTGGTCAGTGGCCCCTACGCTTCAAACTACAACACTCTAAGTACTCCTCTAGCGTCAGTTTTGGACATACCAGGGATGGCGTGTCAGTTTCCACTCGTTACATGCATAGTGTCTTTTCAAAATAAACTTCCAACATAGGTTTATTTAGTTTTTAGGTTTACTTAAGGGCCTTTCACATACTGTAGAACGTGGTTTGTGCTGTGCTGGCCGCTGGGTTCAGCGTACATGGTTTGGGTTAAAATAAGTTTGTTACATAAAAGAAGTGTGCTTGTTATACAACTTATATTCACAGCGTTAGTTAAGTACGTTAGTTACGCAACAAAACTACGGTGAAATAAGTCTCCGTTGACATAGCTTCACTCGGGACATGAACAGCGGTCTCCTGGGGGAAAGTGAGTGTTAGCGGACTTTCTTGTTCTTTATACTACGTCAGTTGCTCTGACCGTCTAATAACATCTGACTGTATATTGAACTTAGTTAAAAGCCTGGTGCGTCTCATACAGACGCTAGTGCTTCGTTGCATTGGTATCAGACGCCGAGGGGCACTGACCAAGCTTCAATATTTGAAAAGTTGGGAGTGAAAACAGGTTGGAAGTCCGTGCTAAAAGCTGTGTTGTGTCATTGCCCTGCACACACAAAGTTTCATGTCAGTGTTGCAAACCTTTGGGCTACCGAGTAAAGTGCATTTGGAACAAAAAACCCAACTCTGAAACTCCGGATTGAGAAAAGAGGGAGAACACGGATGAAGAATGACGCCTGTAACTAGTTCTGTGGTGGTTATGTAACAGAAAACACAACAGGATGGTATTTTTAAACTCAGTCCTGTGCGGAGGTATAGAGGAACAAACATCTCGCACCTCGCTCACCTCTATCATCTCCTTCAGCACATTTGTCATTAATGATGCACAAACTGTAGGAACTGTTGTACAGTGTACACGAGTCGATTTCCGTGTCCTAGATTTTCTGGAGATGACATGTAGCTGTAAGACGCCTTTTTGTGTTGTTTTAGAATCAATTATTCAGAGAGGTTATGAATTTACAATGAGACGTTTGTGTTGCATTTGAGAACGGAATCTGTAGTGATATCATTAGCTCACTGAAGCTGAGGTGCTTGACTTACATGTTGATGAAGAGCATTTATTCATTCATTCATTCAGTTGTTGATTATTTCATTAATTGTGTGTGTTTGTTTGTTTATTATTTGGTATCTTTCATCCACAATGTTATTGATAATCCAAAGCAACATTAGAAAATGAAGTATGTAATGTTGTCCTAATACATCTGGTAGATGTTGAGATATTTCACTGGATAAGTGACAACTTAGGCAAGAGGCAAGAAAGTGTTGTGGAGATGTTTCAGTAGACCTACAGGCCGACTGGCTGACATTGTAATCCCTATAGAGCCATTCTGTGCAGCTAAGAATAAAAAGAAAGAAAGGTGTCCTTGTTTTATTGTTGTGCTAAAGTAAGTATTCCTGAAGGTAAAGGACAAGTCTGTTTTATTACAATCTGTGTTATTATCATATACTTTTGGCCATCATTCCTGTTGGTAATAAAAACAATATACTCCGTAATACTCAGCAATCGCACCGTGTGAAAAGTTCGCTATGTGTTTGGTGTGAATGCAGCACCAAGAAGGCAAACAATAAAATGATCAAACCATTATAAACGGTCATCACAGTTTATCAACTGACTTCCCTGGTTCAACTTTGACACAACGTACCTCTTACAGGTGTGTGCCGATAGTTTTCCTGTACAATGAGGGATTCTTACTGACATCTTGCATTCGCTCACCTTCAAACACTCGTATTTCTCGCCTCGTCTGAATTTGTTGGGGAAATTACAGTACCAGATGTCTCTGGCGGGTAAAATCACAACTGATAGAAATGATGGACAAAACTGATAGAAGACCAACGTTGCAATACCCTGGAATTATCCTTTAAAGTCTAAATTAATAAATGTGACTTTTATGATTTTATTCTTGTAGTTTATATGGGACCTTTTTTAATGAATCTAACTTTTTTAACTGCAACTGTGACACATGCAAGTCTATCAAAATTCTCCACAAGCTGCTAAAACAATAAACACTATGTCGCTTATTGTTTGAGAAGTTTGAGAAAATCACATCGTTATGAATATCCAACCAGTCAAGATATCGTTGACAGTGACAGAGGAAGAAACAGCCTGCAGGCACCGGGAGGAGAACCTTTGCTTTAATGCAGTGCACACATTAGCTTGGATGTTATATTGTGCCACTTTTACTCTCTGTCTCTCTCTCTCTCTCTCTCTCTCTCTCTCTCTCTCTCTCTCTCTCTCTCTCTCTCCAGGGACATAAATATTTCAGAGAGTGGTTGTTAGTTCCAGTCTGCTGAGCTGGACGAGCCCGTAGCGCAGCAGCAAACACCAGTTTCTGGAGTAGAGGGACACGAGTTCATGACCCATATAGAGGAAATAAAGTCCGTGGAAGCAATCTGGCTTAATGATTTCATAGTTTGTTGCGCCTAAAGGAAGTCTTTCGGGGAGAAATTAAAATTCTGAAAATAAATAAAAGTGTTCAAGTCAGCAATACAGGTTGTTTTCTCTCTGTGATAACTTCTTTTTTTGTCTTATTTCTTTAATCTGTGCTGAAAGTGGATCGTCTCAGATTGACCTTTGACTCCCATCAAATCAATTAGCCTCATTATCTTCATGAAGACACCAGTAGTGATTTGTTTCCTAAATATCAACATGTCATTTCTTGAAGGTGTTTTTATTGACTGTACAGAACAATCAAAAATATTTATCTTGACAAATCTTTGAGGATTTCGTTTAGGCTTTTTTTTCCCCTAATGTAGTCTTATTTGTTTCCAAATTTCATTTCAAAGTGTTGACATGTAGAATCAAAAATAACATACATCCTACTGATATTTTATCTCTTAAGTGCATGTGAATTGGAGTTGAACAATATGTCACACAATAAAATAAAATTCAACATAAGATTGATGAACGCATGTATGATGGATGTTCCTGCAGTGCAATTTGTCAATTAGTCATAAAGTATCATAAGATAATTGGAAAAGATTCAACGCACCTTTCAAAAACATGACATTTTAATTTTGGTCCCTTCTTCCTATCAGACATATCACGTTTTCCCCCATAAAGTAAACATCTAAATATGCTAAACAACTCCTGACATATGTATCATCATATCTCTCTTATCTGAGGAAAGCTGTGCTGTGGAACACAGCATCATTTTATGCAGCTCAGTAGCCTTGAAACTGCCAAGTGTGCTCCCTCATTTTCCGAGGGGTCACTCATGTGAATCACTGTCAACTGTTTGTGTGTCGGCCTGAGGATACGGAGCAGGGAAGACTTGTCCGATCTGACAGGGAAAAGAGAAAATCTCTATTTACTCCAAAGGCCTTTGGGCTCTACAGCCATCGTAAAAAAAGGCAACACAATCTGAAAACTGACATGAGCTAGTAAAACGCATACAATAGAAATGAGATATATATTTCAAGATTGAGCAATAGCTTCACAGGAAAAATGGATTTAATTGAAACACCTACGTCAGAGCATTATAGAAAAGTAACAGAAATAATCTCAAGTCTTTCAAAATAATCTACATTTATTGAATATTATATATATAATATATAATGCAAGACAAAAAATCTCCATTTCATTCTGTCACTTTTGCCTAGATGTCTGTCTTAAAATCTAATGCAATGTATTTTCTTAAAAGTAAAAACAACAACTGTCATTGTATATATATTTCAACCAATTGTCAATACTGACAAGTACCCAAAATGCCTGCACACTGTGAGTCATTTGCATTTTATTAACAGTGTTATGATAAGGTAAAATGAGGAAATTAGTCATTTGTGCTCTTGTATTAAGTAATTAATGCGCATGAATTGACAGAACATAATTTAACATTGAACAATATTACTGACATTTAACATATTTTTGATATTTATGCAAAAGATAACACAACTTTGTTTAACAGGGGGAAAAAAAATGTGCTCATTTATTTTTGCACACAAGTCAACCAATTTGAGAACACAAATTATTTTATTTATGCACGCAAATTCGTCAGGTGAATAAATTATACTTTTTATTTTTTTTCCCCCATGACACCTGCCGGGCTCTGAACAAATCATCAAGAAGTAATTGAGTGTCAGCATCCCGAAACAAGAAAGAGTGAGGCACGTTGCTGTAATAAAATCAAGAAAAATAAAACAATAATTAATAATAATTCTTGAATCAAGTTAATTTTCACCAGCAACAGGTTTAAAATTGCATTAACTGATTTTTTGGAGGTGCAGAAACAAGCTGTTAACACAACACTGACATAATATCAGCTTTTAGAGAGAAATATTTGGCTCTTTAGCTGCTACATGTTCCACTACGTTCAACCAGCTGGCTGCTAACCTTTCCCCCCCTGGCGTTTGGTGCTGAGCAGGTAACGTACCGTGAATTTTTGGACCTTTTTTTGCTGAAAACAGATGTGTGCTGTGGCGAAAAACGATGCTGATGAGATTAGAGTACAGACAATGAGAGTAGAGTACAGTAGAGGTGTGGACCACAAAACCAAAACAACAAACTGAAAGACACCTTAACGCTCATAGAGTTGAGGGGAGGGAGCTCCAGATTTGGGTGATCATTTTAAGGACTCAATTACAGACAAAAATTACTAAGATCATTTTTTTCCCGAGCATATGCTTGCTGGGTGACGTTCAAAGCAAGCATTGCATTGAAGCGGAACAGAGCACTGGTTTATGAAGGGAATATGTGCCCCCACAAATCACTTCAATGAAATATTATTCTATAAATAAATGGACACACTAATCAGCTGTGAATGCTACCAAGGTACATGCCAGGTTTAATCTGTTTTCGCACAGCTTATCATCGCCCACAGTAACAGAAATTGATCATGCATCTGATTTATTTCTGCACTTGTGGCTCCTGAGCCCACACACATACATTCTCACATACTGTATATTAGGGCACACACACACACGCACAGAAAGAAAAGTCTTGGAGAGCCAGCGTTGCCCCACCCTGTGATTGCAAATTAGCGCTTACAGGCCTGTAGCTTCGGGCTCCATGATTGCCAATTATGTTTTACTCAGCCTCTATTCAGAGACGGAGTGAAGTGCTGTTGCATGAGTTATCACGGTCAGCATCCCCATTGTTCATTATTACCACATTATCATTCTGGGGGGTGAAATATTGATTTCGCTTGTCATTGTGTAGAAGTCATATAATACGACGCAGTTGTACTGCAGCAGGGACCCGTGTGGACATTTTGAGAGGTGGTGGCTGGAAAAAAAAAAAGTCTCCCCATCCCCCGACTGTATCGTCGACTCACCTCATTCTAGTGCCGGCCAGCCATGCTATATCAATTGAAATATCAGGACACACACACACTCATCTCTCATATGTATGCACATGCACACACACACATTTACAGCTCCTTGTGTGGTTTGTTATTTGCTGGGTTTTTATATTTTTATTTGGTGAACAGATATTTTTCACAGCAGGAAAAGCACAGATGTAATAACGAGTGCATTCCATTTAGCTGAGCTACAGGGTCCTGGTTTTGTGAATGCTGGCTCACTGTCGTGGCACGATAAGTCCAAATGTCTGCCCATGAAAAAGGTCCATTATTTATTTTTATTGTTAATTGTTTTTATTGTTTTTTTTCTTTTTCTTTCATTTAATTGATCTTTTTTAAATTGTTTTTATTTATTGTACTGTTTTGTCTGTGTTTAAATTTGACCTTAGTTTTGTTTGGCCTCACTGTTTGACTCTATGTTTGGTGTATTCCCTTGTGTCCTGCCTTTGCTTTGCTTTGTCTGTCAAAGCACTTTGTAAACTCTGTTTTTAAAGGTGCTATATTAATAAAATTATTATTATCATTATTTTCCAGTATTGTGATGCAACTATTGATAACTACAACAGATACATATTCTCCATTTTGGGGTGAGATTTCTTCCCTTTTAACATATAACTTTATAACTATTGAAGTTTGTACAGTGTTTTCATATCATGCAGTGAATCCCTTTTTGAAACATATTTAAATATTTTTCCTTGTATCTTTTTGTAGTTTCTGTAATTAGGTATCTGTTTTTTACTATGTATCTTGAGTGACTTATTGAAAGTGCATAAATCATTTTGCTCATTTATTTGAACATGACATTTGAACATCCTTTCTCGTGTTAGCCATTAAAGTAACAGTGTGTAGCATTTAGGGGGATCTATTGGCAGAAATGGAACATAATATTAATATGGTTATTTTCTTTAGTGTATAATCACCTGAAAATAAGAATTGTTGTGTTTTCGTTACTTTAGAATGAGCTGTTTATATCTGCATACGGAGCAGGTCCTCTTCATGAAACCCACAATGTTTCTACAGTAGCCCAGAAGGGACAAACCAAACACTGGCTATAAATAGGGCCACGTCAGCACTGTAGTTCTCCTATATACACTTGGCACACAGGAGAAGTTTCAGTTGTTTGCAATCTGCAGCCTCACTGCTAGATGCCACCAAATCCTACACATCATTATAATACACAAAAGTTGTTTTGTGGCTGCTTGTGTTTAGACAACATTAAACAGAGCTTTGGCTTCTTTTATTGGATAAAAACAGGGAAACCAAATGTCAGGTATGTATCAGGACTAATGTTGAACAATTTGAAACAATACTCAACAATAGGCCTAATCCTGCTCGGGTTTAAACATAGAATTGGATGTACAAACAGCAGTGTCCACAAACACAATGTGTTTCACACAATATGCTATATATAATAGGGCATAGGCAAGTTAATCTTACATTATATAAGTACAAAAGATACAGCAACAAATATAGTTTTGGAGGTCATGTGTAAGAACTGGCTGCATCATTATTCAGCTGTTGGTTTGGCTGCTGCTTTGAAACCAGCTTTACAACAAAGCTTTCTTTAGCTGCCTCCTTCAGCCTTTTCTTTCTTTGGGCTTCTGTTGCCTCTATTTATTGGGCACTGCCACTGTAAACAATGTGCAACACCCAATATGAGCCTTTATTTATAATGCAACATTCGCCTTAGTTAACCACAGTCAACAATTAGCCTTTTGTGCTTTGTGCTTTGCTTCGTAAATATGAGCAACAAGATGTCTAATACAACATGATTCCCAAAGCAATGGCACGAATGCTGCTTAACGAACATAAACAGACATCTTCCCCTAAAGCTTATACACATTACAGTGCCCTTTATGCTAATTAGGTGATTAATGAGGAACACGTAGCCTACAGCGAAAAAACAACTTAGTTTCAGCCCTTGTTTCAGTCAAACATGCAAAAACAACCACAATAAGTGCCTTCCATAGTTTACTTGTTACACCACTCTGGAGCAGCAGCCAAGTCCGAGAGAAGAAGAGACACAAAGCAGAGAAGACATGGACCGGTCCAACTCAATTTTCGAAAGCAAACCTAGTGTCCCCGAGCCAAACCCCAATCACCAAATGTGCGTCATCACGCTGTTAATAACAAGGTGGGGGAACATTTCTGAATATTCACAAAAGAGGGAACAATCATGGCGGCTCCTGCTGAGCCAGCCTCCTGAGGACGACAACTTGGACCAGTCGCCGGTTTGTATCAAGTCGGCAAGAAGACAGAAAAATTATCGCAATTAAGAGAATTCAGCAGATTGGTGAGCGTGGTGGGAGCGGATATACACACATCGGTGTCGGTGTGAAAAAGTGGAATAAACAGCAACATGCGGCGTTGCAGTTTTCCTGTGGGGAGCAGCGTGCTTGTAAGTTGGCTCCTGCTGATATAGGAACGGCAGGCAGATTGGAGAGAGTACTCGTGTCTTGCTGAGAGCTCTCTAAGAACTGGCCACATAATGTGTGTCTGTGTGCAACGTGGTGTAAAAATATGCCTATACTACTGTAGGCCAATGAGTAAAAGGGTTCATTCTTATTTATAGAAGAAAATTGAAATATACAGAGAAGTTCTGGAGCTGAGTGATAAACCAAGACTAAGTGTCTACAGCCACGCAAGTTTAGGCACAGCTGTACTTTGAGCTAAATGCTAGAACATTCTCACAATGACAATGCTATTATGTTGTTCAAACCGGGATCCTTAAGTGTACCGCACGTTGATGCACGCGCACATTTATGTGCTTATGCACACACCATAGGCATTTTCATCAGGATTGAGGACAATTAGCCTATTTCAGCACACCTTTCACCACCATGGACAGCGCCTCAGCAGATAAAAAATTATGTTTTGTCTCCCAAAATCCACCAAAACACAGTTCATTTGAGAACTGTTTAACAACACAAGTAAACACAAGGATTTTATTGGTGTAATATAATTATTCAGTATGCACAAGCGCAGGCTGCTGGCAAAATGACACATTCTCTGCCAGCTACTGTATAGCTTATTACCATCTGGTAGTCTTAATATGATCTTTTATATCGGCATTTCCATGCTCGCCGTAGTGTCCCCGGCACGAGGGTGTGCGGGCCAGAAATGACATCATCACGTAAAGCGCGAAGGGTCCGCAAGCTGTCGCAGCGTTTATAGCGTTTTGCCGGTCACACTGTTTGACCTCTTGCTTCTTCACAGAATCTTTTGTTTGTGTGCCCCGTGGTGTGTCGGAGAATACTGTAAAGAACAACACGTTGAGCAGAAACATAAAGCTTAAACTGATGGGAATGCCATATGTTTTGCAGGTATTTGGTCATAAACTACCAACACTATGAACTTTTGACCTGATAATAGCGTACAATTAAGGGATCACCCATTTACTGATTAACCAATGATGAAAATATTAATTAGCTGCAGCATTATAGGTGAAGTACAAGACCCAGACGGTTCATCTTCCTCCTGTCTTTCTACTGCTTATTTGTTGAGGAGGAGACATTAGCAGATGAAGTATCATGTAAGGTCGATCAGTGCTTGTGATAACTCTGGAGGGCAGTTCAATATATGGATTTGTTTATCTCCTCTCTGCATCCACAGGGGGCACCTCCACACTGCCCGCCCCGCATGGTAACAACACCAACACTACACCAACACGCATCCGACCAAACAGAAACTGAATGAACACCGACGTCTACACGTTTTCAGTGAGGGAAGTTCACACAACGCTCGATAATGGTAGTTGTTGATGTAATATTTACTGTTTTAAACTCTCTGCGGGGAGCCAGGCTTAATTTGTTAGTGAATTGACAGTGGACAGCTGGTAAGTATAGAGAGAGTGTTTTGTTTTCCCCAATCAGCAGGTTTCCTACTGTTGTTGGAATAGTGTTTTTTTCCAACCCTGTTATTATCTCGGCAGAGCTCTTCGATAAACCTCACAAAAAGATCATTATAATTCTCCTAAAATATTCCAATAGGGGCTTCTAATATGTTTGTGGAACTCAGTAATGAGTGTGTTTATAGGGACTTTATCAAACTTGGGCTTATTACTGTTGGGTTTTCAGACACGCAGTGTTTGGCCTGCAGTTTCTCTGTGATATTAGAACTTTTAAAATGCTGTCCACATCTTTTAAACATGGAAATGTTTATGTTTTGTCAACTTCAAAATCAACTGCTTTAGTGACAACGTGCACTGAATTATACTGATGTGCTGTATGTTATGGAAAAGTTATTTCTCCTTTTTTGTTCGTTTTCCTACGAATATCCAGCAACACATATCGATTTCCGCTTGTTACATGCATACAGTCTTTTCAAAATAAACTTCCATCCTCACAGGAAAGAACTTCTTTAGGTTTAGGCAACAAAACTACTCAGATAGGTTTAGGAAAAGATGGACTTGGTTAGGATTAGGCAACATAACTACTTAGTTAGGCTTAGGAAAGAAAACAACTTAGTTAGGTTTAGGAAATGATTGTGGTTTGGCTTAAAATAACTCTGGAAGTGGTGTTACTAAAGTACGTAAGTTACGTGACAAATAAATCAACATTGACTTCTGACACGAGCGCTGGTCTCCTGGGCGAAAGTCCGGTATTTTTAGACCCACCCATCCACCCCGACCTCCTCCCCACACGGTGTTCACTGCTTTTTATACTTAACACTTATTTATGCTTTATACTTCTTTACACATTAATTGATTTCTTGGGATATGCACAAATTACAGTGCATTACTTTTCGTCGGTACAGCTATGAATGGTGAATGAGACCAGCCTGATTATGGCCAGATTCATCTGTTAGGGGGCCGCTGTCCCCTATATTTAGGAATGTGCACCATTTGAGAACAATAATAAACTACAACAACTCGAGGCAAAGAGGCCCCTAGTTGCCTTGTCGGGATTCCAGCCGTGCTGCATATGTTGGTCATAATAAATAACACAGGCTTTGAACACTTGGATTCTGCATTATCATTATAGACTGTAATGTTGCAAGAGTCCTCCACATCTCTTCCTTCTGCAAATAAACCCACCCTGATCTGCTGGTAAGTTACGTAAATCACAGTCATACTTCTCACTGAGTCATTGTACAGTCATTCTGCTTCATCCAACGTCATCATACTTCTCAGTTAGATAATTTGCTTACTCTGTAAGTGAGGGTGTAGTTGATGGTTCAAACATCCCTCATGTTTTTGCACGAATTTGTAGGCGGTACAACCCTGTATTCTAGAAATTACATACTAAATTGCTTTCACAATGACATTATAATCTCTTCCTGGGTTATGTTCAAATGCAGCATTTGTTTTGAGTGAATGAAGTGCTGCATGTATGACCAGGCACCAGAATCACAGCGAGTTTATATCATACAAAATACACATTTAGGTGTTGATTTTACTACTTTGTGTATTTGTGTTTGTAGATTTCTCTGAAATTCACCTAAACTTAGTATTAGATAATACCTAATTTGCATATTTAAACATACAATTCAAAACTTGCAATATAAAATGTAATTGCCTTAATGTCAGAAATCAACTGGGGAAGTTTCATGGTGATATCTATTATTTATTTATTTATTTTTTATATCCAAAATTTCATTTAATTTATTGTTTATTTTAGCAGGGACAGCACACAATTAAAAACTAATTGCACCAGAGTTAGCTATAAGCTAATTTGGATGTGATATCCAAAATTCACTCTGTCCAAACCTTTGAACCTGACTTCATCCAATGTTCAGACTTCTGTTCTGGAAATGTATGCAATATAGTACATATTTAATAATGTAATGCCTCACTTGCATATTTAAACATAACCTTTCAGAAATCCTTTAATGCAAATAATAATTGCCTTAATGAAAATAATGAACTGGGGATGTTTCATGGTTAAAACTATTAACTAAACTGTCTCGGGATTCAAGTCTGCAACTTTTTTCTGTATTATACCAGGACCATGATCTCTCCCTAACCTTAATTAAAAGTGTTAACACTACAGTAAGTGTTTTTAGTGCCTAAACATAACCATTAAAAGTGCAACAATGCTGCAGTCAGTACACACTCCATAGAATTACTTGTTTTGTCCTTTGTCAGGTGTTGTGTCGCGGTCTGTTTCTCCATCGATTTGTGTTTGCCCTTACATTAACCTGAACCAAACCTCAGCCCCAACCCCAACCAATCACCTCTGTGACACTTACCCACCTTTAATTAAAGCCTAACCCCAAGCAGCACCACAGGAAACGTGATTTGAAACCGACTTCAACACAAGAGTGGGTTATCTTCGTGTGAGCCCAGACAGCATACACTGTCAGTTATTAGAACCTACTGCAGCTACACCTCAAAAGAAAAAGTCCCTGAAGTCCTTCCTCGGGGAGTGATAAATAAGTTGTAAGATCAGCAGCCTCCAGTTAGATCAAAACACATCAACCTGTGAGCCCCGTGTGCATCCCTGCTGAAAGGAAAAGAAAATAAATCTCACATTTCTGCTACAACTTGCTCACTTGCACTATGTCATTTCTGAAGCTTATGTAACAAATTAAATTTTGTGCTACGGCTGAAACACAAAGCCAACCACTGAATTTCACTCGAATTTAAAAAAAAAAAAAACAACAAGCTGTTTTTTTGCTTTGATGAAACACAGCCAGAAAAAAAAAGACATGATAAGGCTGAGCTTGTTTTTGTGCTTTTATTTCTCATTTCATAATAATCAGCACCAATACATGGCCATTGCCAAATAAAAAACACGTATTATCAGCCTTCATATTCAGGTTGCAAAATAGTGGAAAGTCTCCTCAAATTATTGTCAAACATAATTCCAAAACACACACCTGCCTGCTGCTCACTAACAATGACAACATCTGGCGAGTCAGCTGTGAGGACAGAAACACATCACAGTTAACGGCTGGACCGTGGAAAGGACAACCTGGAAATGTTTTTATTTTCCATTAATTTGTTATTTATTATTTTCCAGCAGATCCATAAACATACATACTTAAGCAAGAATAATTTAATTGGAATAGCTATTAGGGGATACATCAATAGTAAAGTCTGCTCTAGTGTGCAGCATATGCTACCTGTGGCTTTGCAGTGGTTCTCAACCCTTTTCTATCAGTGAGTAAACTGACGACCCCTGAATAAGTGATATATTTAATGGATATTTCATATTATATTCAATGCAAAACAGAACAGAACAACTAATAAACTGTACAATTAACCCAAATAGTGAATGCAATAACTGTAGGAAGTTTGTGTAAAATGAGCAATTTGGATGAATTTTGACCAAATTATTTGAATATTGCATAAGAGGTGAGTTTTCCTGTTATTTTTAGGATTTTTTTAACACACATCTCTGTCTATATTATGTATTTATTTTATTTTTTAAGAATCATACATACATAAAAAGCTTATTTTTTGACAAATTCAGTGTTTTCTTTTCCCTCTGGCTCTGTGAATATGAATATATATTTTTTTAAAGAGAAGTTTATATATTAAATAATAATCCAAACTTTTAAAATAAAACGTAAGGGACATTGTACAGCAAGCTGGTAATTTTTGTGAAATAAACCCCGACAGGGTGATGTGGCGGACCCCGACGCGCAGCGGAGGTCTTGCATCGCCTTGAAGGGATTTATTTCACAACAATGACCTGCTAGGTGTACATTATCCCGCATATTATACGGCTATTTACTTAAGAAATCAATTGAAACACAAAAAATGGTACGCCAGAGTCCAACTACAGAACTGCTTCCATAGCAACGGTCTGTTACAAAGATATAACAAACAGTAGAACGCAGTGATTGACCAATCAGAACTGAATATTCAACAAATCCGTGCAATAATTTCATTTAGGTTTTCTTCACAGAAATTAAGGAAATGCTGAGATATAGGCCAACTGTATATTAAAAAAAAAAATTGTTTTACACCTGTTAAAATCAAGAAGGCCTCGGGACCCCCACACAAAGCTTTTGCTAACCCTAATAGGGGTCGGGACCCCCAGATTGGGAACCAGTGATAACTTTCCATAAACCACTATTCTGTTAAGATATCATTGATTAAGCGTATAGGCTCTTGTTGGTGTTGTATTACCAATCTCTGGTGCTGTTTGAACCCATTCACCATGGGCAGATGTTGCAAATACGCAGGATCTCCTGAAATAAAAAGCACTGGGCAAAACAGGGAGCCAACAACTCTTACATCATGTTTTTAAACTATTGCATTTCACGCCGACTCCAAAAGACATATTCCAGTCTACCATCAAAGAAAGATCGCCAACGTTCAACCCAGGAGTGTTTGCACGATCTGGTTTCCACAGATGGAGAAGGATGCAGTACAGCTTTTTAAAACATAATCTCATCATTTGCATCTAGTACTTTAATGCTGGCAGCCTCTCTGTGTGTGAGAAAAACAAACCACAGATTTGAGCCGTGACCAACCAGCCACCGTGACACATAAACACACAGTCTAACTAATCAGGTTTGGGATTTTGTTTTTCTTGTCCTTCTTAAAAGTCAGTAGCAGTTGTTTTGATTCTGCATTTAATAAATATTTTTTTACGGCCGGATTTTATATTTTCTTTGAGACTGACGAGGGACAAGGACGGAGAAAAAAAAAAGAGGAATGTTATGAGACTCATAATACATTTCAGTCAGTTCAATCAATCATTTCATTTCACCAAAATAAACTGCTTTCCAGGGAGTACTGGGTACAATAAGCAAACAAACAAACAATAAAAACATATTAAAACTCATCAAACAGTCAGCGCAGTTTGTTGAAAAATGGGTTTTGTCTTTGGAAACAATGTGTTAGAAAAGACAACTAAATTAAAAAAACCTTTTTAAGTGTTATTGCACTTGTTTTCTTGTAAGTGGAATATCACTGTAGGCCTCATCTGTACAGTTTGCCTTTACATTTCATGTGTTTTTCTGTAAAATGGAGCTGTCAAATAAATGTAGTGGAGTAAAAAGTACAATATTTCCCTCTGAAATGTTGAGTAGAAATATTTTAGCATAAAATGAAAACACTCAAGTAAAGTACAAGAACCTCAATATTGTGCAGTACTTGAGTAAATATATTTTGTGACATTCCACCACTTCCCTAACCAAAATTAAGTTTATTCAAGGGTGCTATTAGTATACTTCTTTTAAACTTGAAATAAGAGAGAATACTTAACAAAAGTATACTTAAGTATAATTGGCTCATACTGACAAGTAAACAGAAAAGTCTAAGTATACTTGATTAAACTGACAAGTATATATACAAGTCTAAGTATATTTGGCTTATAGCCCTACTCGTACTTAATCTTTTGATCAAGATATATTTAAGAAAAGTATAATTAAATGTTCTTGCCTTATAGGCCTATACAGAAAGGTATACTTGGCTTGTACTTGTGCTTACGTTTTGATAAAGCAGCCTATACAAGTGTGTGAGAGTTGGTAAAAGGATGTTTTGATATGAATTTACTTCAATTCATCAAGAATTTTTTAAGTTTTTGGATTATCTGTTCACCGTGGAGGCATATTTTTTAATCTCATTACTGGTTTTATTATTTTATTAATAAACTTGTTTATATATATATATAAAATATGATTAGTAATGTTTAATATGATTAAGTAATGATCCTTAGTCTGTATTAATATGTACTGTAAATCTAACAGAAATATAATATAGATAATGTTGGTAAACATAGTATGGGAATCATCTGGTTATATACATATAACTATAAACTGTCAGACCATGTAAAAAGAAAAAAAATGCCCATCGCAATTTTCCCAAAATCCCAAATTGACATGTTAGAAATCGCTTGTTTTATTTGACCAAAAGTTCAAAACCAAAAGATATTTAATTTATTATGATAGAAGACAAAGAAAACCAGAAAATATTTACGCTTGAGAAGCTAAAACAAGTGATTTTTGGGGGGGGGAATTTATGCTTCTTCAATGGAAAGTTGTTAACAATCAAAACTGTTCACAATGAGTTTGGCTACGTATATATATATATATATATATATATATTTACCAATAATAGACTGGCAAGGAACAATGACTAAATTATGACTCTAGAACTAATACATCATTCGCAAATATCTGTACACTTTTCATTAACCCAAACATTGGATCACCTCTTTATATTTTACTAATGGCGACTAGAGGGGTAAAACTCCAAGTCCCAGAAGGCCTTGCGCCGCTCACTGGCGTTGTGCTCTGCATGCAGGAGAGAGAGAGATGTGGAGTGTTTGGAGGCGGAGAGTCAGTCGGCTCTCTGACTGTGTGGAGGAGCTGTGAGTGTGTGTGTGTGTGTGTGTGTCGGGCAGCAGCAGGAGGAGCCGACACCGACGACAGAAAAGACCGATTCAAAAGAAAGACATTGCTCAAATGCAAACATTTGGGGTTTGAAGAATTGCACCGGAGGAAAACGGTCGGCTGGTTTATTATGTGAAACGTTTGGTTTGGAGAGAGAAAGGGTGTTGACTATACGGACACAGCAACAACCCCCCTAAAAACACACCGAGAGGAAGAGAGGCAAAGAGGTGAGAGGAAAACCGTTCTGGGGCTTTGGAGAGAGATTTTGAAACTGTAGCGAAAACAGTGAAACGCTCCACAAATTGGCTAAATTGAAGTTTAAGGAACAGTTTTGCAACACGACTGGTTGCATTTAACCTTTATTTATGTTTTTTTTATCTCCTTAAAAGCATGCAACTGTTAGCTAGTCTGGATTCACCCCCATAGGTGTAAACTGTATCATGGGTGAGGTTTGTGTGGCCATACAAAAGACTTCAGTGAATTCATGTCGTTTGATTGATTATTTGTCAAAACCCATCTGACCCTGCTTTGATACATTGCATATTTATTTAATAAGCTTTGTGTAGGAGGCAGGGAAGCGCCTTAGAATAACAGTAAAGGTGGAAATGTATCTTGTTATTTGGCAGCGTTACAAAGTAACCAGCAAAGACTGTGTGTGTGTGTGTGTGTGTGTGTGTGTGTGTGTGTGTGTGTGTCTTTTCCTGTGCTGGAGAAGAGGCTGGCTGATATTTGCATTTGCATCCAGTAAGAGAAGCAAGCAGTAGTAGTAGACTGGGATGAAGAAGGGCTGGATTTAAAAAAAAAAAAAAAAAAGGTGGTTAGACTGCAGAAATAAAATCAAGAGAAGCTTAAATTTCCCTTTCCCCCTTTTTTAAAGACTCATCATCATGGATGACACCATTTCCATAATCCCAGACTATCATGTATACTGTCTGGATTAAACTAAGATTTCTGTCACCTTTTAAAGAAGCTATTAACCCCTTTTTTTTAGGTGGGGTTACCTTCCACTTCCATGTAAACGACCCTTGTAAGTGCAGGAAAAAGGGGGGTCCTCTCAGTTTGGATGTCCCCCTCCCCTTTTTTTTACAGTTGAGGACGGATGTGGACTGTTTGGGATTTAAAGCCACATAGGAAGGAAGGAAGGGGGGGATCAGTGGATAGACTAGAGAAACTGGACGAACCCCTGCCAAGAATTTAGTTGCAGGGCAGGCAGGCAGGCAGTGATGTGTGTTGTGGAGGATGAAAGCACCAAAAAGCCCACTTACAGTACCCACCTTTTTGTAGCTGCAGGAATAGTTAACCCTTCTTTTGTAGGTTTGCAAATATCCATCACAATAATGTGCATCATAATACATAGTTGCACTATTTTAGGTTGGTTTTAAAGCCAATAAATGTGATTTTTGTTCATACTGGTGGTTGTTTATCCACTTCCATCCTTGGCTCAAAGAATGCAAATTATATCTCAACAATCTGCTTGGTTAATTTTTGCATTAGCACGAAGCATTTAAGTTGTATTTTAAATGTGTCCTAATTTAGCCCTTCATTTCTGTCTCTGTTTTCCAGGAAAAGAGCCAGGCTTAGTATGTTATTGGAGAAATTGACTCTGCGCTGGCAGCCCCTTCCATGTTAATGTAATGGAAACGCGCTTTGGTCACCCCCGGTAGCATCTGAAATGCATCAGCGGAAATATATCAGCAACTCCCATGGCTAATTGTATCAAGCGGCGGTGGCTTGAGTTTGCCAGTGGATGCACTCAAGAGCCGGGTGCCCTGCCATGCCCAGCGCCATGCTAAAGCAACACACTCATAATAACAAGGAGCACTCAGTTCAACCAGTGGGAAAGCTGTGGAAAAAGTTGGTGGAAAATCTATGGTTTGAGCCTCAATTTTGATTTCCTTTTTTTATTTTGACCTAGATATTCTGTAACGCATCATAGCTTGGCTGCTTCTCCTGCCATCTGCGGCGGCTCTGCTTCTTTCTTTACTTTCACTCACGTTGCATTCACTCTGGCTTCTTCCTAACATCAACACCAAGGACGGCTAGACTTGCAACCTGCTTTCTGAGAGGCACATTTTCAGCCGGCAAAATGGATGTTCGAGTTTACTGCCGGCCTTTGTTGGAGTTGAAAATGTGAGGGTCAGAATGAAGGGACCCCTATGAAGAGGAGGAACAGCAGCACTAGATCAAAATGGCCCAAACCAGTTTGCTGCAGGGGAAGCGCTTTTACTGCCGGGAGTGGGTCTTCCATAAGATCCAGCATTGCCTCCAGGAGAAAACCAACAACCTCAGTGGAGTGACCAGCACTCCCAGCAAGCAGCCCCCGCTGACGCCCGGCGGGGGTGCGTCCAACCCCGGCACCCTGACAGCAGGATCCACAAAGTCAGGTAGCTCCTGGGGAGTGTTGCTGGTGGGGGGCCCGGGAAGCGGGAAAACTGCACTGTGCACGGAGCTGTTATGGCCCACGTCGGCCCAGGGAACACACCGGGGTATGCAGCAGCAGAGCCTGGCTTACCACTTCTGCCGGGCGGACGACTCGGACACGCTGTGCGTTGGCGGGTTCATCCGAGGTCTGGTGGCTCAGATCTGCCGCAGCGGGCAGGTGCCGGGATACGAGGAGAAGGTGCGCGACCCAGCTGTGCAGAGCACTTTGCAGCCTGGAGAGTGTGAGAGGAATCCCACAGAGGCATTCAAGAGGTAAGCACACACACAAATACAACCCTCTTTCTTCCTACTCACTATCAACAAATGATTTCACCGATCAGCCCATCTTGAGACGGAGGAGGAACTAATCCATGAAGTTATGTAGTCGATCAATGGAGAATTCATTCACAACAATTTTGGCAGTACGTGTTTGAGGCAGTTATCAAGCAAAACTGCCAAACAATTGTTTCCCAAATCGGAGCATTTGCTGCTTCTCTCAGTTTTAAATCATTATTGACTGGATATCTTTCAGTTTTGGACTGTCGTTTGGATGAAACAAAGCATTTTGCAGATGCTACCTTGGACAATTTTTAGAGTTGTATTCGACAAAATATATATATATTAATCGATAGGGCTGTCCTTGATCAAAGAAATTCTTAGTCAACTAACACCCATACAATTTTGTTGACTAATCGATTAGTTGATTTAATCAACAAATCTGTAAAACTGAGTTTTCCTCAAAGAATCCCACAAAAGCACCACTTTAAATCTAGTGTTTACTAGAGATGTGTTCATAAGTTTCTTGGAAAGAAGTCATTCAGCATGAAAAAGCATAAAAAATGACTGATCAACTAAAGAAATCTTTGTTAACTAAGACCAAAACGACCGATTAGTTGACTAAGAGGGGGACAGCCCTAGCAATTTTCACTATTTTCTAACATTGACTGAATGATTCATTGAAAAAAAAGAATTACCTGATGAATTGCCCATAAAAACAACTGATTTTTGCAGTCCTGCCTGAAATCACCTTTCAGTATAATGTGTTAGGAATAAAAACCTGAATATTATTTGCTTGCCTTGCGTCCTTCCACATGCTTATGGTTGAGGATTATTTGTAACATCTGAAATAAGAACATTGAAATTCGATCCTACAATTCCTGGTTGCAGGTCATGTTTGAAATCTAGGATATTTGGTTTGCCTAGAAATGTAAAATGCAGAGCCAACCCCTCCCCCTCCTTCCCTCTCCACCTCCTGACCCTGATGCACCCCTCCCCCTCCCGTTTTTTTGACTGCTCACACTCATCACATAGCTCCGCCTCAGCAGCCTCTCCACTTATTTGATGTCATGGTTTTGTTGGTTTTCCCCCCCGCCGGTGTGGCATGCTGGGTGGGACTGCCTCTGCTCGGCTTCTGACTCAAGTCAGGTCAGATATTTTTAAATTGCAGCCGAGCTCAGGTGGCCGGAGACTCACGAGGAAAGAGCTTTGAACTGCGACTGACTCATTGACTGAATGACTGACCCAAGTCACTACGCTGCAGAAAGATGAAGTGCAAATGTGAAACTGAAGTACAGTCAGACTTGTGGACTTCCAGCGCCCTGCCCGGGCATGTAACGCGATCAAGATGTACTGTTAGTGCAGGCTTTGAAAGGAGCTGCACGTGAGCATGTGTGTATGTGGGTTCCTTGCACGACTTGTCTACACAGTATAGGTCAGGCAGTCTATGCAACACAGGCTGGAATGCAGCACTGAACACACACACTCACGCTTCTTGTCTGGCCATCTGGTGATGCTTATTCCACCATCTCAACATCACACACACGGGGGAAAAAGTAGGTCATACGTTCAGCAAGGTAAATAATTTTTTAAACGCTCACCAGAGTCAACAGCTCAACCCACGCTTCTTTTTTTTTTTGTTCAACACTTGTTCCCTAGGAAGTGAGTGCTCCTCTTGTCATCTGCTTGTAATCATGCTTCCTCTACCGGCGACTATGACTCCAGTTTGACCCTCTCAGATAAAAGGCAGGTTATCGTAGGGACACAAACAGAGAGTGAACCCAGCTGGGACGGACTTCTCACTTCAGCTCTGCTCTGTGTCATGCTGGATGTCGAGGGCCTTTTGCAGACCGTCACATTCGCTCATCGTCGCCTCGTGAAGCGAGTATTCTGTAGCGCTCGAAGCCTCGGGCCCCTAAATCTGCGGACAACAAAGACACCATGCTTATCACCATGGCCTGTTTTGTTTTGTGAGCCAAATAAGCACTTGGGCGAATGCCTTATCGCCATCTCAGGTGTAAAAGCAACGTCGTACACAAATAATCTCAACGGCTCCCCTGCTGTTCCAGATGCTATCTGGTTTCAGGAAGTCAAGATTGTCGGCTGTATCTGGCAGTGACATTAAAAAACAATAAAACGGAGCAAGAAATGTAGGGTGTAAAACTTTATTATTATTCCAACATTATGACCACTAATTTACATCAGGGGTAAAAATTCACAGAGAGATGCATGCTTCGTTTTGATTGAGCAGATTCTGGCCCGTACTTTACTCAATAAAAGTTATACAAGTTTCATTTAGTTAAGGGCCTTGTTTAACACAGATTTCAGGCCCACGACCCCACTCCAACTGTGATTTTAAATGTTAGCTAGTGAGTGAATGTAAGAGGCCCTGTCAAATTCTTCAGCCTAGTCAAAGACAAACAAGTCTGTTTGTTGATAGTAATCACCAGTCTTGTGTTAATACATTGAAACTAGTTCAGACACGGGTTTACGTCCGCACTCTGTGCAACTCGATCATTGCTTTGCCCATCTGTGCATCCGCAACCACAGTCAGCCAGACATTTTGAAGCTGAATTATATAACATACTATCAATAAATCCCCTTCACATTTTTTATGTGCTGACACACTTTTTACACACTAAAGCATGTACTGGTTCCAGCTTCTCAAATATGAATCTATTTAGGTTTTCTTAGTGATAGTAAAGTGAATATTATTGGATTTTGGACTGTCGGCTAGACAAAACAATTGAAGATCTCCTATAGGAACCTGTAATGAGCATTTTTTGTTATTTGTTGAATGAATTAAATGTTCAATTAAATGAAAAAACATATAGAATAATCGATAGGGTGGTCCGCAACCAAAGAAATTCTTAGTCAACTAACACTCATACAATTTTATTGATGAATCGATTCATTGATTTAATCAACAGATCTGTAAAACGGAGTTTCACCAAAAAATAGGGCTGTCCCCTCTTAGTCAACTGATCAGTCGTTTTGGTCTTAAGCTGGGGACACACCAAGTCGACATCAAAGAACTAGCGGCGACAAAGGCCACCAGTTGTGTCGCCTCACGCCGCTTTTGTCTTGGCCAATAAGTTGCACTCGAACACTACGCAAAGACTACAGCTGACGGCCAACTACCACGTACCTTCTGCGCCTGCGTGAGCGAAAATAACTCTCCACACCAGCAGGTGGCAGTTTGTATTCGTCATTCAAAAAGGGAAACTGAAAGACCGAGGACGGCGGATATACAAGCCGTTGTTATGACACGTACATGAAACAAAGCGGCGTTTGCCAACCACGTTTCACACCACTCTCACTCACCACTTAGCTTCATTCCAGATGGCCATGTCATTATGAAAATATCCGTGTATTGGAATGATCAGATGAGATGAAGATGCAAAATGAGAAGAGCCTTCTGTGTTTTTGTTCTTGACTTCCATTTCTCTTCTCGTGCACTGATTCGTTTAAACTGAACAGCCAAGCAGAGTGATTTCTCTCACCGATGGGCGCCGCCGCCGATTCAACATGCTGAATCGGCCGGAAGAACTCTGACACAGGCAGACTAGTCGATTAGTCATTTTTTTATGCTTTTTTTATGCTGAATAACTTATTTCTAAGGACCTTATGAGCACATCTCTGGTAAACACAAGATTAGAGTGGTGCTTTTGCGTGATTCTTTGTGGAGAAACTCAGTTTTACACTGTCGATTAAATCAACTAATCGATAAGTCGACAAAATCGTTTGAATGTTAGTCGACTAAGAATTTCTTTGGTCGAGGACAGCCCTACCACAAAGAATCACACGGAAGCTCCACTTTAAATCTTGTGTTTACCAGAGATATCCTCATAAATTGAGCAGTGACAGTAGTTATAAGTTGCAGCCTTTGTATTTAATAGAAACCATCCTTACTAACACTGTTGTGTTGATTTCAGCCATATTGCCCAGCCTTACTAGAATTTATTTCATGTATTCCTAAAAGTAATGTGATGCATTAACAGGGCATATGCCTGCCAGCAAAGGTCATGGGCCACAGTTCTCCAGACAAAAGGAAGTTTCACCTTTCAGTTTGCCTTTCTTCTGCTTCAAGTCTACCAGAACAAGCTGATGTCTTGTTCAGACAATAGACTTGATACTTGAGGTGCATTGACTGCACTGTACTGGACTATCTGAAGGGTTTGAGACTTGGTTTTTAGTGCGCCGTCAAGGATTTTATTTCTTGACGGAGCCAAAACACATTCCTCTATTTGTCTTACCTTTATCAAAGGCCACTGCCATGTTTTGACTAGTCCTCCAGCTTGGTTGTTTAAAACTAACAAATTCATCCAGTCAGCCTCCTCCCATCCAACGTGCCTCACTTTCTCTCCTCTGGACAAAAGAGCTGGCTTCAAATAGGTGGATTTAACCCAGCCATGTGGGTCAAACTAAAGGCAACAGGTCTTTTTTTGCTGACGGGACAAAGCTGCCTTTTAGTTTATGTGTGACCTTATGTTGTTGGGCTGAACATGAGTTTGGCTTGAATTGTAGCTGGACAAGATTCTATTTCTTTGTAAAGGGCACAGACTTCAGAAATGATGAATGACCGAGGCTTGAATTTGTGGACAAAATTTGTGTCTTGGCAGTGTTTTATTCCCATAGCGTGTCCGCGGAGGAAATTGATGCTGCAGTTAATATGTTTTTTCTACAAGACGGTTAAAAGTGTTGATTTTCTGGCAGCTACATCAAACTTTTCCTCTTGCTTTGTTCCAAATAACTGTTGATAATTGATAAAGTAGTGACGTTAATCAAAACAGAAGCATGATTAGATCTAGTCTGGCAGCCTCAAGTGAACATGAAAAGTTGTTTGGCGTTTTTAAGTTGTCATTTAACAAGACAGCTTGGCATTACTGGCTTACAGTGATTTCTTTTTTTGGTACATTTTGACAAGTAAATTCCAGTCATAGGATCTTCGAAATGTAGGAAAATGTGAGGTGCGAAGCCAGAGATATAAATAGATATGATGTTTGCTGTTCTGTCTTGACATGTTGGGATCTGACGGTTACCTAAATGAGAGAAACCCTCAAATGGTGTATGGAAAACAGTAATTTCAACAATCTGTTGGCTCTCTGTGTCTGATGTTGAACACAGTTCAAATTGGGGCACATTTCAGTTTCAAATAAAACCTACCAAGACATTTTTTATTGAGTTTGCAAGGGAGCTTTGTGGGTTTTCTTCTTTTGTGTTGACTTTCTGACTGGTGCGCATTGGGCGGCCCTGCTTATTGGGGTTAAGGGACGCTAAATGAAAGCGGCCTTTCATGTGGTGCACGGCTGTGGAAAACTCGCTGCAGATTAGGGCCACGTTTTAGAAACAAAAAACAAAAAAGGCTCCTGGTGTGACGCATCAACTCCAGTTGAGCAGATGAGGAGAAATAGCAGTACTGGTGCGGCTGCAACGATGACTCAGCAATCTGAGGCCAGCCTCTGTCTCCACACCACTAGTGTGTCTGTGTGTGTGTTTATGTGAAGGTTTGTTTGTGTGCGTGGATGTGCCTACATGCTTGTGTGGGCATACATAACTCATTCACATTATTGTTATCCCACGCAATAAATAAAGTTCATTATATGACGGTGCACAAGCTTCTGTAATATTGCACAGAGAAGGAGTTGGTGCAAGTTTAGACTCATTCATGAAGGCACAGGAGGGCTGTAACTTGATTATGTAACTTTCTGAATAGTCATTTTGTCTATATAAAATATGATAAAATACCCATCGTATCTTCCTAGAATGAATGTTAAGTCCTTAAATTGCTTATCTTGTCAGACCAATAGTCCAGAACCGGAAAGTATTCAATTTACAATGACAGCAGAAAGCAGCAAATCCAATTGTTTGTGAAACTACAGCCAGCGAATGTTCAACATTCAAACGGTTTTGTCGACTAATCGATTCGTTGATTTAATGGACAGATCTGTGCATCTTTTTGCATGCTAAAAAATATATTGGTTCCAGCTTCTCAAAGGTAAATATGTTTTGGTTTTCTTAGTGATTAGTAAAGTGAATGTTGGACTGTTAGTTAGATAAAACATTCAACGATGTCAACATGACCTATAGGAACCTCTGTCACACAAAAGCACCACTTTAAATCTTGTTTTTAACCAGAAATGTGCTCATAAGTTTCTTAGAAAGAAGTCATCCAGCATGAAAAAAGGATAAAAACGACTAATCAACTGAAGTAATCTCGGTTGACTAAGACCAGGACAGCGGATTAGTCGACTAATCGACTAAGAGGAGGAAGCCCTAATAATAATAATAATAATAATAATAATAATAATAATAATAATAATAATAATATTATCCATCACTAAATAAGCAACAAATAAAGGTAAAGCTCTTTGGTTACAATATATTTATGAAGAGTTAAAAACCAGCTAATCTGCTTCATAAGGACTGTGTGGGTGTGCTTTGATCACATTTCATTGAAAGTGGTTTGGCAAAATAAGCAAACAACCCCACATCTGTCATCACATTTTGATTCAAATACTGCTAATCTCCGATTGGTGGGCGTAAAAATGTGACATCATCTTTTTCCAACTGAGTCTGCCCACTTCAAAGCAGTGAGAAAAAAGCAATGCAGAGGAACGGAGAGCAGAAATACTTCCTGTTCTCACTTTGGCACAATTAGAAGCTGATTGAGAAAATATGTTTTCAATATTCAAAATGGCTTTCTGATGATGAGCACTACGTTATTAGTATTCTATCATTTCTGTGCCAGACAGCTCTCTCTGCTGCCATTTGTCACCTGGAATCTGTTGAATTGCTTTTTACAAAATCCTGTCTTGGCTGGCACCGGACACCTTACAGGTTTACCTGGCCGTGTTGAAATCCATGTGCACTGTGTGTATTCATGTGTTGAGGCTTCTGCACACAAAGCCAGTTGTGTGAGGACAGCAGGAGGAGAGCAGAGAGTGGCGGGGAGAAGAGGGGAAGGGGGTTGAAGAGGATGAAATTTCAGATTCCTTTGACAGTATTGGATAGCTGGCCAGGAATGCACACCTCGTCTGGGCTGGGAAGAGCTCGGGGGGTTTGGAATAGTTATCCAAGGTATGTGTGCTGGCCAGAAAAGAAGTGTGTGCAGTGTGTTTACACTTTTGCAAATCATTAATAGGTTTCATTACAGGGGTTAAGAAGTTTGACTGATGATTGAAGAGGCTGGATTTGAGTGTTTTTAATTCGTATTTGGTCCATATTAAGGCTGCAACTAAGGATTATTTTCATTGTTGATTTAATCTGTTGATTATTCTCGATTAAATGAATAAAGAAAACAGAAAATATTTACATTTAAGAAGCTGGAATCACAGAATTTTGAAATGTTTTCCCCCTTAAAAAATACTCAAACTGATGAATTGCTTATCAAAATAGTTGGGGATTCGTTTAATAGTTGACAGCTAATCAGTTAATCGATTACTTGCAGCTCTAGTCTATATGAATCTCTGGGTTTTCAACAACCTATTAAAAAGGTCTATAATTTAACTAAAAATGAAGAGAGAATCATACTTTTTAACAGCAGCAGTCTGGTGTAATGTAATTGAAGGGTGGGAATGGTTCGATTTCGAGATGGACAACACCCCCAGATGCAGCCCTCACCCTCACAATAACAGTTTGATCATTGTGTGTGACCAGCCCCATGACAGACTATTTAGAGTCAAAAGTATCATAAGACTTCGTCCCAAAGATAGTCAGATACAAACAAGACATTAGTAAGGGTCGATTATGGGGAACCATTTTGGGTTTCTTTTTAAAAGAAACTGTTGTTTTTTTGTAGATCACCCAGATTTGGTTCTCACACGAACCTCTCTTCCCCCTGACCAAGCAGTCTGCAGGACATTGTTCCTCAGACAGCTGGAGGCATTCGTCTGCTCGGGATCCAGCACAGAATTGATTGTGCAAATCCATTAAGCCGAGATCAGATTCTCGCATTGTCCAGCATGTTTAAAGAACGGCAGAAACAAGCACTTTTTAAATACTTACAGGGCTATTCGAAAGTGATTCTTGGAGGTTTTTTTGCTGATGTGTTATGTCAGTGTATGAGGTAATCTGCTGTCGACAGCTGGTGGGAAACACCTGCTTTTACATCACTGACTGAGGTGTGGCCTGAAGAGTTTCAGCTAAAGATACTAGATCCAATATTCAATAATAAATTCATCTGAATTGGAGCTCTAACCGGCTCTAATAACCCAACTCTACCCATGTAACAAACAACTCATTGAG
The DNA here is from genome assembly GCA_916701665.1 of Sebastiscus tertius. Classification (NCBI taxonomy): domain Eukaryota; kingdom Metazoa; phylum Chordata; class Actinopteri; order Perciformes; family Sebastidae; genus Sebastiscus; species Sebastiscus tertius. The sequence goes on from CAKAOH010033220.1 coordinate 91,512, forward strand.
ATATAAAATGTGGGCCGAGTAGCTTCATGTCAGGGGAGATGTTGATACTTTGTGCACTAATAATAAAAAAAAAATGTCAGCACTGTTTAAGCTCATTTGTGTCTAAACACGTTGCAGTTGTTCAAGCTTAATAAGGATTTTTTTTGCCCAATTCTCCACTCAGTCGTGGTAAACAGATGATTATAAGGACCATTTCTGCATTTTTGAAAAATAACTAATTTACTGCTGCAAGGTTGACATCCTCAGATGGTTATCTGCCTAATGAAAGGCTTTCAGCACAAATTAATGTAAATACATCTGTCCCCAGCTTACATAACTGCAGTTCTCTCAGTCTCTGCTTCACACCCTTGATTTATAAAAAGCTTTGAAAAACAAGCTTTATTCAATTTTGCAAAAAAACTGTAATGAAGCTTTAGATTTGGAGTTTATGTCCAATCAGATAAAACTGGAGTGAGATGATAACAGATTGAGGAGGGAATGAGAACATATGGCCGATGTAACAGGGGGAATACAGTTAAAGTGTCTGTTCTGCACCGCTCGCATCAGTCTTATTGTCCTCATCAGTGTGATTACTTTGAACAAGATGATTGCAGAAACGTTATGCATAATGTAAGAATTGCACAAGGAAGTACGAGGGAAGACTCTGCAAGATAGTTGTCTGTTTTACTTTGGGTGAGCCGGTGCATGAGTCAGCTGTAGTCGTCCAACTCCGTGGCACTAAGCTCTCCTGACTTTGCAAAGATGCTGAGCAGGCTTCCTCCAAATTGACACGATGCTAAATGAAGAGATGGGGGTTCCTCTAATGAAAAGGGCGTCTCTGGCTTTCTACTGAAAGCTTTGTCAGTATCACCCTGTGGGGTAGGGCTGGGACGATACACCTATCTCCCGATTTGATACTATGACAATACTTGGCTGCCAATTTGATATGTGTTTTGCGATTCTACAAATATTGTGATTTGATGTTGTGATTAATTAATAATTGTTGTTAACTTTTTTAACACTAGACCATTGGAAAAAGTTGAAAGCTGGCTTGACCGCACGTTACCACAATACGATAATGTTTCCTGTCCATGACAGAGTTAGCGTGCAGCTTTAGCCATGATGTCTAGCTCTGCTTTTCCTGGCAATGTGTGAAACCCAAAGTGTTTCCATACTTTACTGTAGTGTAGTGTTTACCACTTTGCATTTAAAATGTGAGAGTGCAGGTCGTATCCACACGGACCCTCCGCCATATTCTACTTTTCCGTTTCGGCTCGCTGTGGTTTGTTTTGGGAGAAGGATACGAAACGGATATGACGTCACGTTACTCAGACTACAACAATATAAGCGTTAACTTCCTTCTACCTCCGCATAGACTCAAATGAAGCAAATATATTGATTCTGGCATTAACAAAATTGGTTTAAGCTGAGAGGTCGACTCACCAGTTGGCTCTTCTTCCATTAATGGAGCAGCAGTGTCAAGGCTGCACATGATTGGTATATTTCACCCTCTGTTTTCCTGAGCTCCTGCTGTATCCTGGTCAGTGTTTATGTGTGCGAGTGTGGCGGTGTTTGGGTATGTGGCATGGATTTCAGGCTCTGCGCCCGCTCCATAAAATGAGCTGTGTAAATTTGTAAGGCCCTGGCTCCGTGCCCGGTGCTGCCCTGTCGGCCCAGACATCTTCACTAAACGTCACACTGAAAGCTTCACTTTGCACATTGTGGTGGGAGCGACGGCCGCAGAGTCGCGAACACAACACGACAGATGGCGAGTGCATTAGGTGCATTTCACATCCCCCTTCTTCCCCCTTTTTTCCCCTTGTCTTAAATAGCAATTGGCATCAACTTTGGCATATGTTGAGTACTTGAGCGAGAACCAAAATAGTTGGTACAAATGTCCAAGACCAGGCTGTGTGGCCAATTCACTTTTAATTTTCTGGCTCAGGTATGCCGCAGGTTTGTCTGGCAAACCAAATCAGCTTTTCCTGAGCTTATTTTCTCTCCATCTCCAGTATCCCGTGGAGTTTTCTTTGTCTGCAGTTCTTGTCTTTTGACTCTTTGACAGCCTGAGAGTAGCTGAATTGTGAGAGAAGAATGTCCCTTTGTTTTGCCCACTTGCTGTCACTGTGGATTTGATTGTCTCAGTAGGCAACATGGCCTCAGATACAGCCATTCACACACTCACACACACACTCACACACAGTCACCCCTGTGGATGGACATTCCTTTTGGCGAGGCTCCCAGATGGCGCTGCAGGTTCTCTGTGGGCTGCAGCCATCAGATGGAGTGATTGACTGTGTTTTTGAAAGGCTGCGCCACATGACGACAGAGCGTGAGGGTTGGAGACACGTTGCACTGCTTTCTTTCCTGCTGAGGGTTCAAAGTGCTTGGAAAAAAGTTTTGGATACAAGCTGAAGTTTGTAGGAGCTTTGAAAAACAGGTGTAGCTGTCCAGTGGCCACCTGAGGGGAAGCCATTGACATTGACATCTAATCAATTAATTCATAAATCATTGCAGCTCTAGTTAATAGAAAAAAAATGACAGCTTAATAAATGAAAATCATCTTTGGATGCAACCTCTAATTTCATCCCAGAATGGTAACCATTTTGGAAAATGTGTTTCAAATAGTTGAGTAAAGGCTTTTAATTTGCAGTGTTGGTCATTGATATGGTATAAGAGGCTGATCATGGTAAAGTGTGATTTCTGAAGACCTGAAAGTAAGCTGTACACTTAAATATCAGGCTTGAAATATGCATGTAAAGCAGTCTCATAAAGTACCAAACGTCAGCACAAACTTTTCCAATTCAGTGCAGTTTTCCTCCAAGACGTTCACAACATTTTATTCACTCTGATATTGTACATTGTTGCAGTGAGGTCAAATGTATTGCAACTAATGCATAGCGTTAAATGTTATCAGACTTGTTTGATATTACAGGGCTGCACAATTAATTGAATATTAATCACAATCACGATTTTGGCTTCCCACAATTAAATGAACATGATCAACTGCGATAGTCTTCGCTAATAGAAAACACTGCTGCATATCAAATCAGGCGCTTCCCAAACTTAACAGCCAGCCACCAGCCGGCGATTGAGATGTTTTGGCTTCACTTTTCGGGAGCGTACAACGGCAGCCTGTGAAAACGTACCTGAATGTTGTAGCTGCAGTCCAGAGTAGTAGAGCAGATGGGCAAATCAAGAAGAACCTTATTTTAAGTCTCATTTTGAGGCAAAGATTTGTTAAGTAGCAGGAATGTAGCACAACATGTAAGTGAAAGCAGTGCTATGTTGATTTAATTTTAGATAAAAAGTCTTGGTACCATTTTTATTTTGCTTCTAGCAGATGCACTGTGAATAAGGACCAGTCTTATTTTGATGCAACAATTTGCACATTAGAAGGAATGTAGCGCAACATGGAAGTGAAAGCAGTGCTCTGTTTATTTAAATATGTCCATACAATCAGTGAATAATTGTGATAAATAATCACGATTACATGACTTAATTTTATGGAATCTTGTAATGCAACATCAGGCTTGTAAACTTGCACTTTTCTGTAGTAACCAAGGGGGAAGTCATTGTAAAAATGCCCCCTTCTGTATGTCCCAGTACTTTGGACTGAAAGCACACAGACCTTCACCTCAGCCTCCCATGTGCTTAAGGATAATGAGCTATGGGTAAAAAGTAAGCCTAAAATGGTAGATGCTTAAAAGGAATGGCTTTGGAGCCACAGGCTTAGTGACAGGCTGTTGAGCATCTAGAGGAAGTCTCATTAAAACAGTATTTTAGTGTTTTATGACGAAGCTTACAACCAATGTCAGTTCCATTAAGGAAGAGTGGTAGCTGAAGAGTCCCATCATCTGGAAGGTGACCGATTTTTATCTGCGCGACAGCTACCCGTGAAAAAGCCTCAAATGCCCCGAAGCCGTCTCTCTACTCTTGAAGCAAGTTTTCAAGAGTAAGTCAATCGATTAATTGATTTGCTCAGCCCCTTCTTTTAAATGTTTAATTTACCTAGACCCAGATTAAAATGTCACTAATATGAAACCCCTCAGATCCTTTATCACGGCCAGTTGAGCAGGAAGTAATTTTATGAGTCTTGGGAAATGACATGTTCCACAGCGGACGTCTTATGGCTGGCTTCAAACTGCTGGTGGCAGTCTCAGTGGAACAGAGGTCCTGCCAGCACAAACATAACTCCTCAGAACAAAAAAATGCAAATTCAGCTTCAGTGAGCGTTTATGTGCGAAGTCACACATTAGCACTGGAGCAAGTACATTCCACATCTGGCTGACAGTTTGGCGTCGATAAAAGGTTAATGTAGCATTTAAACTGTTAGATGTTGTTGTGCTCAGCTGAGTATTGATGTGATGCTTGATACAGAACGCTATACATCATGTTTGCTTTATCGCCGGATGCCACAGGGCTGCTTTTAATGGATCCTCATATTCAAACATCAATATTTATGTTGCAGGGAAATTTGTCAGGTTTTGACTGGGACAAAATCTTGCGTGTTTAGTTGTCATGATAGTTGCTGAACACATTCCTCTCCACGTCTTTGATATAATCTCAAGGCTGAACATTTAGCTCTCAGGCATAGTTTTTTGTGGAGCACAAAAAAGCCCACTGAATTATAAATGACTGTATCTGCTCTGGATGTTTCTGTGAGCTCAAATCATCCGCAGCGGGCCTGTTAATGGATGCAATTTGGGTTGGATGGAGACATATTTAAACGCCTACACTCTACCAATTGAGAATGATGAACTGAAGATGGTACGCCTCGAGAAAATTGCTCTCTTGCTCAGCGCGACTATATGTCGTTATAGCGGCAGAGTTGCACTTCAGATAGCAAACTATGCCCCACAGTGAAATATTGTCATTGACGGCTGATGTTGAAACCAAATTGAAAGCATTCAATACGTTTAATGTTGAATAAACGTCAGATTTTTAATCATGACTGACACCGTAATCTAAAACAGTGACTGGGATTGAATTTTAGTTGATTTTGATATATTGAAACAATGTTAAACTAATTAACTACAGACCTTTTCAGAATGTTTTAGTTATTAATACAACATTTGTACGACACTTTGTTCTCAACATGTGAATAAAGTTCAAGAAAACTTTTGTTTACATTTGAAAAAACAAAACAAAACTCATGAACATTTCCAAAAAAAAAGTATATGACAGTAGGATCAGATTATATTTACATAATGTTCGCAAACAAAATGAGCCTTGGAATATTATTATTTTAAAGTGAACTATAATATCACAGCATGTTTTGCTAATTAAAGAGAGTGGAATACAAAGCATACCATATGAATGCGATCACCTCATTTAATTTCACATTTGTAGAAATTATTTTTTTATTCGAAGAAAGGCTGTCATAGTTAACGCGATAATAATGCGTTAACACAAATTGGTTTTAATGCCACTAGTTTCTTTAACACATTAACACAATTTGGGATTTTAATTAGTGTGATTCATTTGTGATTAATCGCCATTAACTATGGACAATCATGCAATTAACCGTGAGATCGACAGCCCTAATATTTTAATGACGTTTAGAGACATAATTACTAAATGGGTCTTGGAGTATTATTAATATAAAGTGAAATATAATATCACAGCGTGTGTTGCCAATTAATCAGACAGTGGAATACAAAACATACCATATTAATGTGATCACCTTCACACTTGTAGAAATTATTTTTCATTTGAAGTCCTCCTGTCCTCTTTGTCTCAGCCTCTCTCTTTCTAATACACCTCCTCTCTGAATCACCGAAAGTCAGTCCATACATCATACATCATTTATTCTTGTAATCAAATCCGAGACCAGTTGTTGTATTGGGCTGAATTTTAATGTATAGTGTTGTACAGCTTGTGGACGAAATAACAATTTACAGTTTAATACAATACCATTCAAAAGTACCAACAAACATGCACCATAGAGCTTATTTTGTCACAGTAACTCAGACAGATGACTCCCCCCCAGTGTCTCTTGCATTCAGCATGCAGTCAGCACTTGAATAAAGGTGACTAAGTAGGAGGCCTAATCATTCCCATGACATACCAGTTTGTGCAGCTTGTGTGGGAACACAAGGTGTGCTTCTGACCCGAGGATGATTCATCCCAATGAGAACACATAATTGCACTAGCAAAGTTGACATTTACTGCCATGAGTTTCAGTTGAAGTTTTTTTTATTTAAAGTTGCTCAACATAAAAGAGGCTGTATTAAACATTACATATCTTGGTTGTAAGTTAAGCAGAAGCCTGGTATTTGCTGGAACCAGTGAGAGTGAAAATGAGATTCTATTCCAACATCAGACTAGGGCGGCAACTAAAGATTATTTTCATTGTTGATTAATCTCAATTATTGTTTTCGATTAATCAATTAGTTGTTTGGTCTATAAAAGGTCAGATAATGGTGAAAAATGACGATCAGTGTTTCCCAAAGCCCAATATGACGTCCTCAAATGTCTTGTTTTCTCCACAACTCAAAAATATTCAGTTTACTGTCACAGAGGAGTAAAGCAACCAAAAATATTCACATTTAAGAAGCTGCAGTCAGAGAATTTAGACTTTTATTTTCTTTAAAACATTACTTGAATATTCGATTATCAAAATAGTTGGTGATTAATTTAACATTTGACAACTAATTAATTAATCGTTGCAGCTCTATTTTACTTGTACTTGATTGTAGTAGAGCATCTTTGTTATAGTAATTAACCAACCATCAAACTGTTAATGATATTTAATAATATTCCGGAGGGCTAACATTAGCCAGCTCTCTTCATAATGTTTCCTATTATTGTCAGGAGGTGACGCTAATCTCCGAATTGTATATGCCGCTATAAATCTGGACCTTTTATACCAGTACTTGCGAAATTAGAATAACGTCACAATAACGTAATGACCCTTCCATCTCTTATATATTATTCCTTTGTGCAGTGTATGTGATTGATCAGCTGACAGGAAGTAAACATGGACCCAAGTTGTTGCTTAGTGATGCAATTCCAATGAAGCGGTCTATTCCAATTTAAGACATGCTAATGGCAAACAGTAGCCTAATGCTAGCTGGCATCATAAGCAGGAAATACAATCATATTACAGTAGTTTACTAATTGACAACATTAGACAACCCCTTCTTTTCATTTGTGAACCTCCACAACAAAGACAGAAACTTATTTGCTAAGTTTGTTTAGAAATTATAACTTTGACCGCAGATTATATTCTGCCCTCAGACAAGTGTTGTCTCTCAGAAAACAAAAACATATTACATTTTTTTCATATTTGTCAAACACAATCAAAAAGATGAAAACGTGATAACATTTCTCTCTCTTTCTTTCTCGTTTACTTATTTCCTCAGATGTATCCTCTTGCCTCTCCTGAGTGTGAAGCCTCCTCAGCAGTCTCTCTTCCTGCTGGTGGACTCCATCGACGAGGGCTGTCAGCTGGGTGAGGGGGACCAGAGGTCCTCCGTCGGCTCCCCCAGGACCATCGCCGAGCTCCTGGCCAGTCATCACGAGTTCCTGCCTCCCTGGCTGCTGCTCATCTGCTCTGCACGACGACAGAATAAGGCCATTACTAAACTCTTCACAGGTAAGCTTTTCTCTTTAATTAATTACACTGTTGGTCAATTATGGTCATTATCCCGTAAGTGATATCCAAATAAGTGATTGAAGGTGTCATGTGACATCAATATATCATTGTCAGAATAATTGTAATACCATTAATCACAAGTCAGATGAGCTGATGCAAAGAGACTGTTTGATAGATGAGACAATATTTGCACCTGTCAGTACTGCTCCACGCTTGTTTCAGCTCAATGGCAGCTATTTTTCTGTATAAATGTGATACATTTCACCTGCAAATGTGGATACAAACAAAGCCTGCGGCGTCGTTGCTTTTCTGTACCCGGCTGTTTGAATAGCACAGATGCAAAGAGCTTTCTACCATCATGACATGCCTAAAGAGATTAGGGTCACCATTGCAGACCTCTGTAAGAGTTGCAGCGCTTCCTTGATGTCCTCTGACACTGTACCATACCAGCTGCTATTATCTCCTTGTCAGGCCAGCAGCCTCCTCGGTGGTGATGAGCTGGCATAACATTAATCAAGAACCTGAGTGTGTGGGAGGAAGTCTCCTCCGCAGACTCGCACTGCTGTGTGTGCCCTCTCTACCTTTCCAAAAACCACTGAATGTGGGAGCTTCTCGTTCCCTCGGCTCGCTTCTTTAACCATTACGTAATATCCCAGCAGTGTAAGCAGCCGTTTCTGTGCTACTCCCCACTCGGGAGATGCACAAAGTCAGGTTCAAGGCTGAGTGAGCTACATGTTGTTTTTCCTTCTTTTACTTAATGGTGCCGTGCAAGGTCCCAAAAATGGACTGTAATTTGTCATTTGTACATTTTCAATGTTATTTCATGTATAGAATGAGACACTGTGAGGATTTAGCAAAAAGACAGAAGCAGCTTTTGAGTCTTTTTCTTCTTGGTGACTTCGCTCATGTTGTGTGCCATCATGTGTTGTGTAGAGCAGCCAATCAGGAACCTGTATGATCTCGTTTTGATTTGTCTCTTGTCAGGGTGCGTATTGTTGGGACATTTTAAGATGATGTAAAGATAAAAATGTTCACAAATTAGGCCTTCAAATGGTATCATCTTAAAATGTTAGCGTACTTGATGACGGGTAAATACTGCTGATATTCAACACCAGCGTTTAGCCTTTAGTGGGTGGTGAATTTGAACGCTGGCATATGTTCAGAAGAATGCCAGGATGTTTTTGCAGGTATGCTAGAAGTCAGATGGTGCGTAGGCATGTTTTTTTTTACACCAGCTGGCTTTTAACAAGTGATAGATTAAAGGAAAACAATACTGATAATGTATCTGTACATACTCATAATATGTCCACTTTGAATACTGTTAATGTACAATGAACATGTATACATTAGTGGTGCAATGGTTCACAAGTCCATTGTTCGGTTTGTATCAGGTTTTTTGGCTAACAGTTTTGTTTTGGTTTGTTTTACACATTAGGGAGAAAAAAACAACCATTTTCAACTTTGCACTCCAAAATATAGAAATAGATGGATTGATTAATATTAGTAAATTATATTTATATATTATATGAAGCCATAACTCTGATTTTCTTCATGAAATAAAGCAGGTTACTTAACTGTTTAACGAGTTTATGTGACTGTCGAGAGACTATCGACTATCGGGATTTTTGAAAAATGATCGACTAGTTCCCAGTGATTATCAAATATAATTTTTGCTTGAAATGCACATCCCTAACTGAAACTTGATCTCCTTCATGCTGCCGGTAGTAAATTGAGCACGGCCTGTCAGACACTAGTGACTCCGTTAGTCCATTTATAAACAAACATAATATTATGCTGATCACGTTGTCATATTGCTTATTATCACTAATGCAATACAAGCTAGATTTAGCACCGTGACCCCGTCTGCACAGGTTGCTGATGTCGGACACTTTTTAATTTGCCAGAAGGTGTCATAATGACAAATGCCGGTTCAGGCGGCATGCATTAAATCAAACCGGTTTAAGCTCGTACACCGGACCAGACAGGCAAAACCTGAAATCAACCTAACTCTTAACATAAACTACATACTGCTTCTGTGTTAAATAGTAAGACACTATAGCTCAACTATAGTGCATCCAGCTCTAAGGAAGGCTGTCGGTCAGTCGGTTAAGTCCAGACTTAAGTTCCCTTTTTTAAATGGCTGTCATTTGTGTATTGATTGGATATAATTTCATGGTGCAGTTCAGTGTCAACATTATCAGAGCACCTGTCTCTCATTACAATGACTCATGTGTTTACAACTTAACTCAACAATGTAGTTAGAAAGTAAATGACTGGGTGCAGTGTTGGGGATTAAGTGAAATCTTAAGTGTAGGCGTCAGACTGGTGGAAGTGTAGGCCAGATCTGATCAGTGTCGACAGGGGCAGCGATGGGGGCAGTTGGGTTTCAGGACACCAGAACTCTTTTTGAGTCCTTTGTGGGTGTTGTGCATCTAATTCAACAAACCAACTGTGATGCAAGCTGCCCACTTTGTAATCGCAGAGACGTGCACACCCACGCTTTCTTCTAACATCAAAGCCTCTACGTAGGTGCCCGTGTTAGATTAGATTCTGGATTGCTATCAGAACGTACTATAAAGCATCCTCGCTGCATTTTCCAAAACTTTGAGCCCACAGATGGAGAAGAAGTTTTATATTTGATTTCCTTTCAGCAGCAATTTGCATTAAATCGTATTTTCTGCTTTATCCTGTGTGGGTGTGTGTGCTGTCTGCCGTGTCTGGCCCGAACCATATATTTAAATCGTGTTTTTTATTTGCAATTGCACATAAAAGTTGACAGCGGAGTCACAGGGGAATATATAGCCGTATATGGCAAGGATGTAAATGCTAATGGGACATTTTTATCTGTAACTTTCTTCAGAGTATCTCAGGGAGTTCTGTGATTGCATATTTGCATTTTCTCCTCTTATGTTGCTAGCTGATGAGCTGTGTGTTCTTTTTGTTTCTGATATAGTTTTGAAGGGAATTTCATCTTGGAACCATCTGATAAACAGCAGCTATCTTCTTTCTTTTTACTCTTTTTCTTTCGACCGGCTCTCATCTCTTTCCCTTTTTACTGCCTCTTTGATGATGGCCAAGCTTCTGTGTCAAGCTCTTATTCCAATTGCCCAGCAATTGGTTTTAAAAAGCGAGTCTCCGTTTGAACAGAAGAACAGAGCAAAACTCAGACATCAGATGTGATGCCCCCATTTGAAATGAGTGAAGGACATATGTGATGTCGCTGTGTTTATGTGAACAGGCTGTTCTAGATGTAATGCTTTCATGATTGCAGCGTTTCATTGGATCCTATTGAGTTTGTGCATTGAGATGCTCCTGCAGACCTACAATAAGATGTGGCCTTTCTCCTTGGCTGATGCTTTTAGCGGCGTCTTTGTTTTGTCTAGATTCAGTCTTCCGCTTTTAGCTCAACACTGGAAATTCTTCTGCTAGACTGGCTTTTTTTTCCTCACACATAGACGGATGTAGACATGCAGGCAACACACAGTCATATCCTCCATTAGCTTGTGCTCCTTATTCTGAATACAGCAGTGCGAATACTCTTTATTCATGCAGCACTGGACCTAAAATAGACCAAAGGACTTCAGAGTATCAAATTGAGGCCAAGTGTCCCCTAAAAATACCCTCCATATTGTTTACAAGTCAGAGATGGCAGTGACCTGCCAAAAGACTCCACTTTCATGCTCTGTGCAAAGCCAACTCCTATTTTATATGAGCGGCCTATTTCGTCTGGGGTGGAGGTTGTGTGGGTTTCCCAGTATACTCTGGTCTGCGGTGATGGGAACCTTGTGGTTGTGTGAATATAGTGTCGATAAAGCTCGAGGAATGACCTTTAACCAGAAGGTCGCTCGGCTGAAAAGCTGCTGGACCAGAAGTCCGATGGTTTTAAGAGTTTTGGAAGAATTCAATATCCTCCTGAAGAGAGAAACTGGAGAGTTTCAGTTGTCTTTGATTTGTCTTTAATTCACTTGAGTCTGACGCATACTTACTGCATTAGCTTGAATTAGGGCTGTCAATCGACGTAAATATTTAATCATGATTAATCACATGATTGTTCATCGTTAATGACGGTTAATAGCAAATTAATTGCACATTTTGATATGCTCAAAATGTACCTTAGAGTATTTAATACTCTTATCAACATGGGTGTGGACAAATACGCTGCTTTATGTAAATGTATGTATATACTTATTATTGGAAATCAATTACCAACACAATACAATGACAGATATTGTCCAGAAACCCTCACAGGTACTTAATTTAGCATAAAACAATATGCTCAAATCATAACATGGCAAACTCAAGCCCAACAGGCAAAAACAGCTGTCAGTGTGCTGTCTTGACTATGACTTGCCCCAAGCTGCATGCGATTAACATAAAGTGGGCATGTCTATAAAGGGGAGACTCGTGGGAACCCATTGCACCCATTTTCATTCACATATCTTGAGGTCAGAGGTCAAGGGACCCCTTTGAAAATGGCCATGCCAGTTTTTCCTCACCAAAATTTAGCGTAAGTTTGGAGCGTTATTTCACCTCCTTTGCCACAAGCTAGAATGGCATGGTTGGTACCAATGGATTCCTTAGGTTTTCTAGTTTCCTATGTTGTAACAGTATCTGTATCTGTATCAGTGGCTGTATCAATATCTTCATTATAGCTTTAAAACTGAGCTTTAAAAAATTCTCACGTTGTGTTAATACGTTAAAGAAATGAGTGAGGTTAAAACAGATTTGTGTTAACGTGTTATCACTTTGACAGCCCTAGGTTGAATCTTTATTTTTTCCAAAAAGGGATGCCTTTTTCCCCAGGAGCAAAGCTCTGGATTCTTCCTTACTTGCTCAACTGTTATTCCTTGTGTCTGTCTCAGAGAGGAATGTGCGTTGGGAAGTTTTCAACACCTCTGAGACCGAGCAGGAAGAAGGAGGCATTCTGACTTCTGCAGCAGAATGCCTCGCTCGCATCCGCTCGGCTAAAGCCTCACAAACAAAGACCGTTCTGTTTGTGAGGAGGAGTACAAGAATTTTTGCAGAGTATCCTACTGGCTGACTCACATTATATGATCACACAGTTTTGATTACGCCTTAGTCTTTGTGGATCATCTTTGCAAATGGACTAAAAACGCAGTCTTTCATCGTACTAAGAACTGAAATCGATTTGTAGCTGTGCTGCTTCTTTATGTCCCAAGTGACAGCAGACCTATGGAGAGAGATGCTTGCTTTTCCTGTGCATACTCCCTCTGTGTGCTGTGCTACTGTAAGGCCATGATAGGGGTAGCGGAGTGGAAACACTTAGGCAGCGATTTTGGTTGGGAGCCGGGGTAGAATCTGTGCCAATTTAACAAGGCCTCCGGCAGCAGGGAGAGCAAGGGAAAGGGGAAAGAGAGGGCTGGGTGGAGGTGGGAGGCGGGAGGCGGGGGGTTGGGCGTTTAAATAGAAACAGTCTCTCAGACATATATTTTTTTTTTCAACAGCTCCTACCTCAAAAATGTTCTTATAAGACTGATTTAAAGGTGACGATATCTCAGAATTAGACAGAACTTATGCTGTGCTGACTCAGACGTGCCTCCTATAACAGTTCAAATTCCAGATTAGCCTTATTTAATAGATTATAAAGCAGACGTTTTATTTAGAGTTTTTGCAGATTCTTTGTGTTTTTGCATTGTTTCTTTATTTTTTATTAAATCACGTTGCTTATGGTCTCATTAAAATAATTACAAAGTCGTTTGAATCATAATCCCCTCCTAGCATTTGATCCATCCTAGTGTGTGATCTTTTTATCGTGTGGAGGCATCAGTGAACTGTAATGGCTACCATCTGCCCAATATTGTTTAGGGTGCATGCTTGTCAAAGTCACTGTTTCTCAAGTAGTTAAGTACGTGTAGGCGCTGTTGTAGGAGTAGAAGGGAGTTCTGCATGGAGTAACATGAGAGTGTGTCTAAAAAGTGCAGGGAGTTTCAGCATATAATTCTTTGATAGGAGAGAAAGTTGGCTTTGGTTGGCGCACGGATAGCAGCACATCACTGCCTAGTAAGTCCATCCACTAGGACTGTGCAATTAATCAAATTGCAATTACGATTTTGGCTTCCAGCGGTAATGAAAACAAGATAATCAGCATAAAATGATTATTGTGCCGCATTCCGTTTCACAATGATGCTCTAATTTTAAGTTGTGTCATCAATCCAGCGCACCCATATTACTGTTAGCAAAAGTAAACCCGTCTATCCCCTGTGCTTCAGTAAGTACTTTTACCTTTATATTTTAGCCCTAGAGGCAGTTATAACCTGCTTTCCCACGTTGTCATTGTGACATCCAGCTAATAAGTCATGTAAGGTCACACACATAGCACTCTGATTACATTACTGTGACAGAAGTGCTTCAAATATATAGTAATAGGTTAAATAGAGAGGGTAGGGTTTGGGATTGACAGTGCTTTCAATCAACTTATGAGATCAGACTCCTTTAGACTCCCCCAGAGAACTGATTTAGCTTTTAATTAAGCAGCGAAAGTTCTAAATAACTTTAGATTTAAGAACTTAACTCAAAGATTGACATTCAAAGAATCAAAACCCTGGCAGTCTTCATTCCCTCGTCTCCGTATCTCGTCTCATTTCCCTGTCATCTCTTCACTGCTAGCATAAAGTGCCTCGAGAAATAATTAGATGTATAAACTACCTAAAGAGGAGATAAACGACTTCTTTATCTCTTATCCAATCTGGCTATTTTACTATCAGAACGCAGCTCTATAGAGGTATAAGGCATGTTTTAAGATCTGAGATAATCAGCGCGAGCAGAGTATTGCCGCTCAAGTCTCTCCTCCCGCGTGGAAGCATGTCGCGACTAATCCGCGAATACAGAAAGAGGTAGATGACAATGATACAGCCCAGTTTAAAGGAAACAATACACAAAATGTGCAAGCTATACTTAGGATTTTGAGAGAAAAGCCAACATGAGCGAGGGGATGAGGAAGGATGGAGAAGGCCTGGATTTGTCAACTGCAGTGCCAGTAGTTATAATAATATAGTATCGGTGTGCTACTGGAGCTGTGAAAGATAATAGCGCCCCTTAAACAACCACATTCCTGCTCTGCAGTGTTATAGCAACTTCAATTAGATTGATTTCCACTATCATAAAACACATTATTATTTTCATTCTTTTTCAATTTGACTCTCAGTTCTTCAAGTTGGTCACACTGGGGGCACTTGGCAGGCGTCGTGGGGGTGTACCAGCAAGGAACTTGGAGAATAGCCACACACATATACACACAAAACCACACATAAAAGCCCCTTTAGTTATGAATCACAGCTGTAATTAAGACGGTTATATTCCTGGCTCAGCGTGAGGAATGTTACAGGAGCGTGTGGCCGCTTTAAGAAGACACTCATCCTGTGAGGCATTTTGATGCGAGGTTTACTCATTTCCTTTCCTAAGATGACACACAAGTCTTTTTTACCCAAAAGTAACCAGCAGGTCTTCTTCCATACACCCATAGTATATAGATAAGTCATTGCAAATACCACAGCTATTGTATAATAAAAGCTACACTTTCAGGAAATTATGTGACTCTGGGGTGGGCCTGTGTTTTTGTTTCCTGTATTTGGTCTCTTTGGGAGGGAGGGTAGCCAACCCTAGCACTTGAACCACATCTTCCACCTCCACTCTGCCCGCCGTGAATGGAGCTTTCTTTCCCCAAAACCCCGCCAAGAGACAGAACTGATTTACCACCAATGATCACAAATGAAAAGAGCAGCCCTGTTTTAAAGTATGCGCCCTCCTCCACCTCTCTGAGCAGCCCTTTGTCCCGAGGCCCGCGGGTGAATCCGACACAGGGCATGGTCGTTCCTCCGCAAAAAGGTCAACACAACTCTTAACATCTCCCTGGATGTGTTTTCTTTTTGTATACTTTCTTTTTTCGGTCAGACCTCACTGGAGGGACCGCGAGATCGTCTGGCCGGCTGACAACACAAACATAGTCGTAAAGCAGCGAGGACGGTTTATTTCTTCTGGGCTGTGGAATGCTCCCCGAAGACAGACAAAGGATGGCTCTGCTCACTGACTCCCCAGTAAATGACATTTTGTGGCATCATTTAGACGATTGGACGCTTAGCTGTATGAATGCAACAGATGAATTTGAAACTTAACTATGAAAATAAAATTTTTATGAGAGTGCAGATGCCAAGAACAATTTTCAGTATTGAAAAGGAGAAGGAGCTCCGAGGCATTCTTCAAACTGAAAATTAAAGTCTTTATTTAATACTTTAAAACCAATTCCAACACGTTTTGGTCATGCCGCGGCCTTCATCAGAGAGACTAAATTGCACGACACTAAACCAAAGAGCACATTCGACAAATGCCTCCTGCTACCAAACATAATAAAAGCCCTCTTTGTCCTCTCTTCTTGGAGTTTTCAGTATTGATTGTCCCTGTGCCTCGATGCCTGGGTAACGAGACCAAGGACAACATATTTAATTAGCTTAACCCCCCCTTTTCTTGAAATTGGCTTACACAGACAAGCTGATTTATGTCCATACTCATGTACGAGTTGTCGTCTGTGAGGCTGCATGTCGAGCCTCACTTTGGATGAGCTGAAGACCATAATCCTCGCTGAATACTGTAATTTACCACCATGCAGTCTGACAGCCAGGCAAATTACAGGTCTACCGTGTCTGTATCTATAACACCTTGGTTGCTCCACTGCAGTAACATGACTCTGAACATGGCGGACGAACCGGCTGGCCTCTTTCCTCCTGAGGTGATGCCCTTTGGTATGTGGCATGCCCCTGCCACATTTTTATAGAGATTTTTATTTTTTTTCAAGGCTTTAGAACAAAGCACGACTTGTCAGTTGTTGCTTTAATTGAAGGGTATTTTAATTCAGTCTTAATTTAACTTTGGTTGGAATAAATGCGGTGGAATTCCTGGCACGTTATTGGCTGGTGTTGCTGCAGGGGTAAATGCCTTTTAAAGTAAAGAAAGGGTTGTTTCTTATACCATAATGCCTCTTGACCTGCATGCCAAGGATGACTTTGCAAGTACCTGATTCCACAGTAAGCCGCTTTACCTTTCCTCGTGTGGGAACTGTTGTCTGATCATTTCCCTGTGAAAATCCTTC
The DNA here is from genome assembly GCA_916701665.1 of Sebastiscus tertius. Taxonomy (NCBI): domain Eukaryota; kingdom Metazoa; phylum Chordata; class Actinopteri; order Perciformes; family Sebastidae; genus Sebastiscus; species Sebastiscus tertius. The sequence goes on from CAKAOH010033220.1 coordinate 108,194, forward strand.
TAAAAATGGTTCCAGACCTTCTTGGCACTGAATGTTGGTAGCAGATAATGGCTTGTTTGACTGACATGCTTGACTTAGTAGTTTCTTGCGCAGGTGAATGGAAACATGTGCCGGTGGGGCTAAATGAGGTCACCGGGAGGTCAGCCACTGTAATGATGAACAAAAACCGAGGGCAGGGTTTGAAGAAATTTGATCCTGTGTGGAGCAGGGAACTCCAGCACTACGAGGGCTGACTGCCACCATATAGACTCAAGACTTGGACCTTCAGAAATAAATAAGTTCTTTTAGGTTGATGAGTGGATATTGCTAGTTTAAAACAGAACAGGTTCTATGGTACTTAGAATCACGAGACATATTTAGCACAAATATATACGTTTAATCTTAAAAAGGAAAGGAGCATGCGGCATTAGGACTGGGCGATATGGCCAAAATCTTCTATCAAGATATAGGTCATTTCATATCCTGAGTATTTTCCCATTTTAAGAACTTGAGTGCAAAATGAACGTAACGGTTTTAAGGGAAATTATAGAGAAATAAGATATAAATATAGGCCTAGCATATATTGCGATATAAACATATATAATAGACATTGTTTTGATGATATATCATCATATTGCCCAGCCATATGTGGCATGAAAAGACGGATTATTGGTTGTACAAATCCCACTTTTTCCCTCCATTACAGAAATTGGTAGATGAACAGTTTGAATGAAGTTCATACTGTTGATGCACTGCTGGTCCCGTTTGAGTTGTGTATTCCTGGCTTAACGCTCTGTTATTTCAGTTCTCTTTTGGAATTTCTTCACTTGGATGAAATTTCCAGTCATCTGTGCAGCTGCAAGAAGCTCCATGATATATGGTTACAACTCTCTTGGAGAGATATCCATTATGGGATACAGTGAGTGGAGGCATACACATGTGACCAGGTGCGCAGCCTCATGACTCAGTCTCTTGTCACCATCTTAATGAGCTCCTGTCATTCAAAGTCATCTGTACAGCAACTTTTTTGTCTTTGGTTGTTAGAAAAAAAAAAAAAAAATCCTGGTTTGTTCTGCACATAGACTGTATAAGATATGAACGTAGTCTCCGTGACGTCACCCGTGGATAAAGATAAAGTTGAGCATTTTAACATGAGGGTCTACGGGGATTGACTCCCGTTTGGAGCCTCAAGTGGACATTTGAAGAACTGCACTTTTGGCACTTCCAAGTTGTCTTCATTTCTCAGCACCGGAGGTTGCCGCTTGGTTCTGCGTAGATGGTCGTATGATTGATGTTTTATTCTTTGTGCAGTTTGAGCAGAATGGACTTCTTAAGCTGAGCCATGCTGTAAAACCCCTTTCACGAAGAGAGATTGAACAGAGATTTATTTTGCCATTGAAGCCTTAGTTAATAATGGCCATCATGAGCATGAGGGATGCTTGCCATGGCTTCTAACAGAGAAAGTACTGCTACATTTTCAAATCACTTTAATCTTATGATGTTATTTATTGCGAGTTTTGCTGCCAAATTTACAATAAATGTATTAACTCTTTGATCAGAATGCATTAGGGATTTGAGGAAATTTTCCCATCAGTTAATAAACCCATGACAACACCGGTGTTACCGATTACACCGGATATTTTACAAGAAATGATGACGGTTGATATGTGTAGCACGCTTACTTTGATCTTTAACTCTCGATGCCTGTGTGTCTGGCCTCTCTGGTTGAGATTTCGCTGCGAGGCTGCAGGATTCCACCAGGCACCGCTGCACACCGTTTGCAACCGCTCCGTCCTTCGCATGCAGTGATTGACTCATTAACATTATGGTTCCCTTATAGCATTGGGTTTAAATCTGAAATATTGCCGAATAGGCGCTTTTGCTTTGACACCAAATCCTCCGCCATCGCCTGTCAACTCTCACGTCCCGTGTGTGAAATCCGACTCGTGCTACTCTGCTGAGACTTTCAGTTTGTAGCGTCCATTGTCCGACTATGTATTGATAACACTGATGTGCAAAAATTAACTAAATGGGTTTTATTTTTATAAAAGAAGAAAAAAACAACAGTTCAAGTAATGTAACCGATGTATGCCCAAAGACCACGTAACATCGGTAACACCAACTACCACGACAAGCCTAGAATGCAGCTCTAAAGCTGAGCCATGCTGTAATGCCCCTTTCATGAGGAATAAGAGAGATTAAATGCATGTTTAAGACATCATCCTTTATGCCAACTGCATGAATGAATAAATGAATATTGAGCAAAACTCTTTACATAAAGCATTTTGAGCAAATAGGAATTAAACGAGTCTTAAGTTATCTCTCCCGTCATTCCGTGCTTGTGCGCTGTCGGATATTGTAAAAAAAGGCAGCAAAATGGCTATTAATAACATTATATGATGAAGGTGATGTGAAAACGTGTGAGCACTTTCTCTGTTAGAAGCCATGGCGACCGTCCCTTACGCTCATGGTGGTCATTAATTAAGCCTCCAATGGCAAAATAAGTGTTAACATCCATCAGTGATGCAGCCCGAGAGAGAATGGCCTTCATAACTCTTTTGACTCACCACTGTTCTCTCTCACTCGGTGACAAATGCCGCTCATTCTGTAAATGTCCTGTCATGTCTGAATGAAGCCGTGAAGGACATTAACGTTAAAGTCACCTTTGTCTGAATGACCAACACTTAAACAGATACAGTAGATGAAGTGAGCATTTTCCATATTTGGAAAAAAGGCTTCAGTGTGTTAAATGTATTCCTGTTTGCCCCACCCCCTCACCTCCTCAGCACTGTTCAGTTGCACCACAACAGGTTTGACTGGAAACCCTTTCACATCCCGTTTGAAACCCCAGCAAGAGGCGTGTATGGGCAGGAGCGTTTTCATGTGCTTTGCCTCTAGCGTAACATAGATTAATTGTTAAAGTGTAATCATTTCAGTGTCTCGCCTGGTGGTCGTTTCGTATGGCAGGAAATATACAGTACACGTATAGTAATGTAGCTGCAAATCTCAAATGATTTTCTCCTGCAACGGTTATCTTTGCACAGTTGAATTAGTGCCCCATTAGAGTCAAAGCTTCTCAGCGCCTCGCTTTGTCTTTTCTCACTTGTGAGTAAGTCACATTTATCCAAGATAAACTAGAAAGTGTTATCTCCATTCGTCTGTTAGAGCAGGAATTAGAGAGTGTACACAATCAAACAAGCAACGGTATTTTTCAAAGATTAAATAGCAGCACTCTTTTCAAAGGACTGTTGTTTGCAGACCGTTGGAGCTGACTCTCATCCACATACTTGTGTTTAGGAGGTTGGCGCTCTCGTGTTTTTTGGAGCCCGGAACGCTGCAGCTGTCGAACAGACGTTTGTCGAGCGGCGGGTTTACTGGAGCGCCTGAGGAGAGGGCAGCGAGGCTTGGGTTTCTGTTTTCTTTATGGATCAGATGACCTAAGATGGTGTCTCGCAAAGAACGTGCCGAATCGGAGCCGCTTGCCATCCTGAAATCCTGGTTGATGAGCTCGGACCTCTAATTTCTCACCACGCATGCACACACGCTGCCTCGTTTGTCATCTGAAAAATTAATCTAGAAGGCAAACAGTCCCTCTTTTGTACGCGGGGCTCTGTCTCTTGTGACTGGTATCCAGTTCTGTAACGAGCAGCAGCTGGCTCAGAGGCCTGTACTCGGGAGCTGCATCCCTCACCCCGATGAATGTGTCATTTGTTGCTTGTTTAGCAGTCGCTTTTGTTCAGACTCTGAACCATCCTCTCTCACACACACATAAATAGCCTGAACACACACAATACTCAGCCACAGTTTGTATAGCCCACTTATAATCATGCAAAACCCAGGCCTTGTGTGTTGAGTGTTGAGTGTTGGGTTTTGGAAAGAAAGAAAATGGCTCTTGGAAAGCATTTGAACATTCGTAGCCAATGAAAGTTCTTGCATTCTTATGTAGTACTTAATAGTAGTTCCTGTTACACCACAGTCATCAAATGCAGGTTGGATGATTTCCCCCTGTGGTTGTTTTTACTGCTTTATCTGCAGGAGTGGGCCAGTAATAATGCCATGACTTCACAGTTGACATCCAAGCCGTATGAAGTGATGTCTGCTGATGACTAAAGTGGAAATTGTAGGTCATTTTCTGCCATGTGCAGTAACTGAAAGAAGGTCTTTTTTGGTGTGTTCTCGCTGGAGGATCTTGCTTGATCTGTTCTTTTATTTCTTGCATATAGGAATTAATTATTTTGATCCAAGCAAGTGCTTTTTTTTTCGTGGTGGCTGCAGTCAAATGTCTGTGTCCTCCTCCCCTCCTCCAGCTTTCCTCGTCACTGTATCTTCATAATTGGCGTGTCAGCGACCGTGGAATGTTGTAGAAACTGTTTATCATAAACTGCAGCACAGAAGCATTTTTCTTTTGTTCCCCGGAGAAAATATTCATGATAGAGTAACATCTTCAGAATTGGGCTGAAATGCACACGCAATGTTTTTCTTAGTCCCCCTGTGAATAGAACAAATCAACATCAAGACAAAATATTAAATGTCACACTTTATTGTAGTCACTCGCTGGGTAAAAACAGTTTTTTTCTTTTTTCTGGTCCTTGTTTTTCCCCGTTTATGGCCTCTTCCCCTCTCTCAGCCAGTGGGTTTCCTGTTCCAACTGGAGCAAACCCAGAATGTCCAAAGAAGGATTGGGTCCAGAAGGAGGACAGTCAGTGACCTCCAAGTCACACACTATAGGCAGGGGATCATACCGAGCAGCAGATGTATTTCTTTAAACATAAATTGTAAATGCAAATTTGATACAGCATGCCTGTGTCGACTGAGGCACTTGTGATTGTGCATTAGCCTGAAAAACAGGGGAAAGGAAGCATGTACGCCAGCTAGTTTGGCCTTTTAAGCTAAACAAAAGAGAATTAAGAACCTGACATGAAACAAAAGGCGGGAGACAATAAAGAGGGGAAGAGTGAGAAATCCTCTGATGATTGCATGATAGGCTGAAATGTGATCTTTAATGCTTGAAGTTTGAGCCAGAGGAGTAGTGAGTACACTGAGAACAGGAATGCACGTTAGACTCATAATGGCCCGTTACAGTTCGTCCTGTCAAAATGAGAAATCGGAGGCAGGATTTTGAATATACACAAAATTGTTAATGGTTTTTAGTGTTCAAAGGTAGAAGTGCTTGAGTGTTTTTACTTATCTATAGCCACTATGCATGCTCACCGTGTATCTGTCTCTTGTAATGTCCGTGACTTGAGTGCTGGTACAGGGGGTCATGGAGCCAGAGAGAAGAGGGTGAAGGGAGGGTGGAAAATGCGCACAGTCACTGAAAACAAAGACAGACTGAAAGTAGGTTAGGGTCATTGAGTTTTTGTAGTGATTGAGCAATTATATGGTAAAGGGCTGGAGAATGATACTTTACAGCTTTATTTGTTTAAAATGTTTGCACAGCTGTCATACAGTAGATTGTATTTATGGACGTGAATATTCATAGTAATATTTTTTTGTATTTGGAAGGTCGTTGACAGAGTTAGCATGCAGCTTTAGCCGTGATGTCTAGCTCTGCTTTCCCTGGCAATGTGTGAAACCCAAAGTGTTTCTTTACTGTATGTGTAGTGTTTACCACTTTGGATTTAAAATGTGAGAGTGCAGGTCGCATTCACGCCGACCATCTCGTTTCGGCTCGCTGCAGCCGGTTAGTTTGTTTTGGTTGAAGGATACAGAACGGATATGACGCCATGTTGCTCAGACTACAACAATAAAAGCAGTAACTTCCTTTTACCTCGGCATAGACTGAAATAAAGCAAATATATCGATTCTGGCATTAAAAATCGATTTCAAAATCGTAAAAAAATTGCGATACATACAGGTGAATCCATTTTTTCCATCCACCCCTAGTAGGTAATATGTGTCCATAACAAAGTCAGACTAAAGAATGTGATTTATTAGAATCAACATCAGTGCTTCCCTGATTCTTATTTTCTGCCATGTATCACAGGATGTAATTGCACATAATCAGTATCTGAGGTGTGAATGCCTTAATTTACCCTGCGTTATCACAGTTTGAATTATAACGAAGGCCTCAAGGACAAAGCAACAGAGGATTATTGTGAGGCACAGTTAGTGGAGGCGTGCTTATCTTAAACAAACTCAGGAGCAGATGATAAAGAAAACCCATCGCTCCTTCTGTTTACCAGGATCTGTTGTTCAAACTGTCAGTACCTGCTTGGGAACAACTCTCGTTAAACTCATCAGGTCTGTTATCTGGCTTCCAGGTGTGGTTAGCACCGGCCCTGTGTGGAGTAAGATTTCACAGCCTTTTCTACCCACACAATAGCAGTCAGATGAACAGAGCGCTGCCTCAGGCTTGGTGACAGAGTCTGATTCATATTATGCACAGGGAAATGTGTTATATAATCAAAGCAATCACAGTTACTGTTAAGGATAAAAGTGCCGGTGCTGAATTTGACAGATTCTTTTCAACAAAATCTCTAAAGGGTAGTTTCCTGTCAGTACATGAACTGTTCAGTCAGTAATGAGATGCTATAATGAGATTTAATTACCTGACTTTGAAAAGGTTAATGTTAATCAGTCCATGTTCTGCCTGGCAAAGTGCACCTTTTTAGGGAGAAAAATGCGACTGTTTTTTCCCATAGTAGGAGGCCTGTTAGTCATTGTGAAAAACATTGTGTCAATATCACTGAGAGCCTCTGGTGACATTTTTTTCCTGTCCCAGTAACCCAGAGAACCATGGGAACTGTAAATATAAGTATGCAAAATGCTCTCTTTGCCCTCTGGCTGGCTACACAGACCATGAACAGATTGTTTTAGCATGGAGGAAAGTTCACTTTATGCCCATTAGCCGAGGCCATTATGGGGCCATTTTTCCACGTCTCAGAGAGGAATTCCCATTAAAGATCATTCATTAAAGGCCCACTGTGATAATTTCTAAAGGTCTGTGCTGGGAGCATGTAGCACGATAATAAGCGAGGCACTGGAGAGATGTTTTACAGACCACTGATGTGCTACTGGCATGGAAATGATGTGTCCCTTGCTCTCCTCCAGTTTGATTCTTGTACATCTTCAGCCCTTACTACAGATTTGCTCCTGCTGATTAAATGCTAATAAACTCTACAGTCAATGGACAGATTAAATGACCAATCGACTCAATTTAAGTGTTGAAACAACTTCTATTTTTTTCTCAGGGTATCCGTTTTTCTTTCTGCTAAGACTGGTGCTTTCCCTTTAAGTTTTTCTTTTGATGTGTATTTATACATTTAGTTTTGCAGTACATGTATAAGCAACAGCACAGGTATATTTTAATATTATGTAGTCATTATTTCAGTCATGTTTTTTACTGAAATAATTGCTGTTTTCTAGGGCTATCCCCTCTTGGTTGATTAGTCGACTAATTGGTCGTTTTGGTCTTGGTGGATTAAGATTTCGTTAGTCGTTTTTTTATGATTTTTTTTCATGCTAAATTACCTTTTTACAAGAAACTTATGAGCACATCTCTGGTAAACACAAGATTTAAAGTGGTGCTTTTGTGTTATTCTTTGTGGAGGAACTGTGGAGTTTTACAGTTTTACAGATCTATCGTTTAAATCAACTAATCGATTAGTTGACAAAATCCTGTGTAAGTTGACTAATGATTTTTTGGGCTTAGGATAGCCCTACTGTTTTCATCGTCACACGAGCATAGTCTAAATTATTACAGCTGAAATTGCTTCTACATCAGAGACAATGTAGTGCACTAATTGCTACCATTTTTTTCCCCATAGTTCTTTATGGACTAAACTGATTGTGAACTCCAGCTGATCATGTCTGCTTCCAGCAGCCAGAGGGGTTATGCACTCAATTTCTCTGAAAGGTTTTTTCTTTAACAACATGGCTTTACTGTTAATTATCCTATGCCTTAGGAAATTTAAGGTTGGCTTAACCCAATTATCCAAAGGTACAAGATCAGTGGATAAATACTGAGTATGATCTCAAGGTCAGACATAAGATAATTACTCAAGGGGCACTGTGGGGAAAGTAACACTATTCGTCATCAGCTATGATTTCTACAATCACTGCCACTACCTCTTGTCATATTCTTCATAAACTGGCCTTATTTTTGAAGTGTCTTTTTTTGAATCCTCTAGATTAGTCATTTGTCATCAGACTCCTCTAATGTTGATTTCTTTTCTTACAGGATTCCGCAAAATCAGCCTTGATGATCTGCGCAAGGCCTACATCGTCAAGGATGTGCAACAGTACATCCTCCACAGGCTGGACCAGGAGGAGGCCCTGAGGCAGCACCTAACCAAGGAGACAGCTGAGATGCTCAACCAACTCCACATCAAAAGCAGCGGCTGCTTCCTCTACTTGGAGCGTGTGCTGGATGGCGTGGTGGAGAACTTTATCATGCTTCGCGAGATCCGTGACATCCCTGGCACCCTCAATGGCCTCTACCTGTGGCTCTGCCAGAGACTATTTGTCAGAAAACAGTTTGCCAAAGTCCAGCCCATCCTTAATGTAATCCTGGCAACGTGCAGGCCACTTACGGTGAAGGAACTGTACCATGCAGTCTGGACCAAAAACATGACACTGACTATGGAAGAGTTTCAGAAAAAGATGGACATTCTCTCCAAGTTGTTGGTCGATGGCCTTGGGAATAGTAAAATCCTTTTTCACTACAGTTTTGCAGAATGGCTACTAGATGTTAAGCATTGCACCCAGAAGTACTTGTGCAATGCAGCAGAGGGACATAGGATGTTGGCGATGAGTTACACTTGCCGGGCAAAGCAGCTCAAACCACTCGAAGTGCAAGAATTTGCACTGCACCTTGTCAATTCCAATCTGCAGATTGAGCCATTTAATCTGGCTCTTTGGATGGTTTGGAATGGAACTCCTGCTAAAGACTCTCTGACCACCTCCATACCGAGAGAACAGGAGGTCCTGCAACTTCTGGTCAAAGCTGGAGCTCATGTAAACAATGAAGACGACCATGCATCGTGTATTGTACAACAGGCCCTGGAAAGAGAGGACTCAATACGGACATTACTTGACAATGGGGCATCTGTGAACCAGTGTGACTCCAGTGGAAGAACTCTGCTGGCCAACGCTGCATACAGTGGAAACCTTGATGTGGTCAACTTGCTCATATCTAGAGGGGCAAACATGGAGCTGGAAGACAACCATGGACAAACGGCACTTACTCTTGCTGCGAGGCAGGGCCACACCAAAGTGGTCAACTGCTTAATTGGTTGTGAGGCCAACATAAACCACACAGATCATGATGGATGGACAGCCCTGCGCTCAGCAGCTTGGGGTGGACATTCAGAGGTAGTATCTGCGCTGCTTTATGCTGGTGCCAAAGTGGACTGTGCTGATGCTGATGGTAGAACTGCTTTGAGAGCTGCTGCTTGGGGAGGTCATGAAGACATAGTATTGAACCTTCTTCAGCATGGGGCTGAGGTCAACAAGGCAGACAATGAAGGAAGAACAGCTCTCATCGCCGCAGCATACATGGGACACAGAGAGATCGTTGAGCACCTCTTGGACCACGGGGCCGAAGTTAATCATGAAGATGTGGATGGAAGGACCGCCCTCTCAGTCGCTGCTCTCTGTGTTCCTGCAAGTAAAGGCCATGCTTCTGTTGTGAGCCTTCTGATTGAAAGGGGAGCAGAGGTTGACCACTGTGATAAAGACTGCATGACTCCTCTCCTTGTGGCTGGCTATGAAGGACATGTCGATGTAGTTGATCTGCTTTTGGAAGGCGGGGCTGATGTGGATCACACGGACAACAATGGTCGCACTCCTCTTCTTGCTGCTGCATCAATGGGCCACGCCTCTGTTGTCAACACATTACTTTTCTGGGGGGCTGCTGTTGATAGCATCGACAGTGAGGGAAGGACAGTGCTGAGCATTGCATCTGCTCAGGGTAACGTGGAGGTGGTCAGAACTCTGCTGGACAGAGGTCTGGACGAGAATCACAGGGATGATGCAGGCTGGACCCCGCTACACATGGCTTCATTTGAGGGCCACCGCCAAGTGTGCGATGCCCTTATTGAGCAAGGTGCTCGTTGTACAGAGGTTGATAATGATGGTAGAATACCGCTGATATTATCTGCACAAGAGGGACATTATGACTGTGTGCAAATTCTTCTGGAAAACAAGTCATGCATTGACGAGAGGGGATATGATGGGAGAAATGCTCTCAGGGTGGCTGCACTGGAGGGCCACAGGGACATTGTTGAACTGCTGCTGAGCCACGGTGCTGATATAGATCACAAAGACGCAGACGGACGCCCAACACTCTACATATTGGCACTTGAAAATCAGCTGGCCATGGCAGAGTATTTCCTCGAAAATGGAGCGAATGTGGAAGCTTGTGACACTGAGGGCAGAACGGCCCTCCACGTGTCCTGCTGGCAAGGGCATGTTGAAATGGTGAGGTTGCTGATCAACTATCATGCTGATGTGAATGCCTGTGACAATGAGAAGCGATCTGCCCTCCAGTCTGCTGCATGGCAAGGACACACGAAAGTCGTGCAGTTTTTAATAGAGAACGGCACACATGTGGATCATACGTGTAACCAGGGAGCAACAGCACTAGGCATAGCTGCACAAGAGGGTCACATTGATGTTGTGCAAATACTTCTTGAAAATGGTGCTGACCCCAACCACGCTGATCAGTTTGGACGCACAGCAATGAGAGTGGCAGCAAAGGGTGGCCATTCGATGATCATAAAACTTCTGGAAAAGTATGGGGGCACAACTCTTAACGGCTGCAATCCCTCCCCAGTACACACCATGGAAGAAAAAACACCATTGGCTATGACTGGCAAAATGCAGTCCCTCACCATTAAATCAAGTAGCTCTGGCAGCACCGGGGCAGGAGATATGCAGTCGTCTGGACGTGGTTTACCCAATGGACCTGTCCATGCTTTCAGTTCACCATCAGAATCTCCTGATTCTACTGTAGATAGGCAGAAATCCTCCCTTTCAAATAATTCCCTCAAGAGTTCAAAGAACTCCTCCTTGAGAACCACATCATCCACAGCCACAGCCCAGACTGTGCCCATCGACAGTTTTCATGGACTGACATTCACAGAACAAATCCAACAGCACTCACTGCCTCGCAGCCGGAGCAGACAGTCTATTGTGTCCCCTTCCTCTACGACTAAGTCCATTGGTCAACAGCCATCATCTCCATCCAATGACTTTGACTGGTCTCAGTTAAAATCGGGTCTCAAGTCAACAAAGGGAAGTAAGACCGGAAATGGGACATCGAACAGTAAGGGAGACAAGAAAAAAGTAAAGAACAGCGGATCATCCCAAGGTCAGGTTCTCGAGTACGAGATGACACAGTTTGACAAGAGGATTGCTCTCAACAAATCAGTAGCGAACATTTCAGTGAAGGATCCTCATTGCAAGATCGTGATTGGTGGTTCAATTCGGCAGGAAAGGGGGCAAAGCCAAGATCAATTCTTTATCCAGCAGCAGAGCTGTGCTGAGAAGAAGAGGAATGGCATCATGACCAACCCCAACTATCATCTACAGGGTAATCAGGTTTTCCTGAGTAGGGTATCAGTTCCTCGGACAGTACAGAACAGAGGCCACCAGGATGTTCTAGAGAACTATCCCATTGGGGAAACCGAACTAAGCCTTAAACAAGCCCTGAAACTGCAGATTGAAGGATCAGACCCTGGGTTTAACTACAAAAAGGAGACTCCATTATAGTTGGTAAGAGATATTTTTCAAAATTGTCCCCCAGTATGTGCTCTTGTTGAAATACATCAAGCATTTGTCTCAGCGTTGAAATTAAGGTCAGGATGATGGCTCGTAGGCAATACATTGGCTTGTCTCTTCATTTATAGTGGCTAATAATGAAGCTGATTTTTGGTTGATACTTGATTGCACTCACAGCCACCATTAGTTGGATTTAATCGGACTTGCATGAAGAATGCCTCAATCTGCAACCCAGTCTCCTACAAAATCACGTTCCCATACAACTAAAATGCATTTGCAACTACATGTCGAGAGAAACTTATTTTGTCACGAATTACGGTCGCTGTTTTAAAGAGGACCTATTATGCTTATTTTCAGGTGCATACTTGTATTTTGGGTTTCTACTAGAACATGTTTACATGCTTTAATGTTAAAAAAACGCTCTGTTTGCGCTCCTAGCCCACTGTTATAATTGGTCAACCCAACCAAATTCTTTGGACTCTGCTCCAGCTCCACTCTAACTAGCTGTGTTTGAGGGCGTGTCAAACTAGTCATTATGCAAATGTGTTACTTGGTGACCTCACCACGTTACGGAAGAAAAGGCTGGATTTCAAGGCATTTCTTGCAGTTTTTGTGGGGTAGAATACCTGGACTTTGGGCTTTGTAACTTTGCAGACCTTTACATGCACAAAAAATTATATAACACGCTAAGGGAAAAGGGAAAAAAAAGCACAAAAGCATAATAGGTCCTCTTAAAACATGTGGTTAACGTTCTAAATTGAAACAAAACAAAACACAAAATGCAACAAAACTACTTCATTAGGTACAGGCAACAAAACTACTGGGTTAGGTATAATGAAAAAAACATCATGGTTTGGCTTAAAATGACTACGTTTCACACGGGACATGAACAGCGGTCTCCTGGGGGAAAGTTTGTCCCATCCACCACACCTCCCACCCACCTGTAGCAGACTTCCTCGCTTGTTATACTCATTATTATAACACATATTCTTCAATGGTGTTATTATTCCAAACAACTTCCATTAATGGAACTCGATACACTGCGTCAACGGCTCTGCGCGTCCCTCGTTGTACTAAGTCACTTGCTGCAGCGGTCCGTGGTTTTACAAACGTATTTGTGATACATCGAAGACAAACATAATCTGCGACAAAATACGTGTCCTTCCAATCATAATCGAGAATGTATTTTAGTTGTATAGGAATGTAACTTTTAGGAGACAGGGTTGCAATCTGGATAAGTCGACCTTCTTTCCTCCCAAACAAAACATTAACTCAAACCATTCCTGTACCGTTTCAGATGTCTTGAATGCCATTCGTCATGCAGACATTGGAGGGAATGTGCCAAAGCAACCGTGTTCATCTGCATAAAAAAAAAATTATAGATTTTTTTTTCCATCGATGGGAGACCTCAAAATAATACCTAGGGACGATTGTTGATTGCTGCCTACGGCTTATGTGAACTGATACATCAATGTGCCTACATCTGTTACAGCCTCCTTCATGTATTCATGCAAACTATCATTTTAATTTAATGTAATGCTATTTAATTAACAGTGTATGCACTTTTAAAAGAGTAAAATGACAGACATGCATTTGTTCTATTCACTTTGTATCCCATCCATGTTTTATCAAAGTTTGAGAGAAACATACCAATGCTTTTTTATTATTTTATATTATGTTTGTTCTGTCTACTTTTTCACACTGACAGCAATGTACCACTGAGTACATTGTCACAAGACCAGAGGACATAACAGCAACCGATGCCATGGTATGAATTTAAGCGCATTGATAGTCTGCCTTTCTAGAGACCCCAAATAATCTGTGTTAATCTTGGATCAGTGTGCTAAACCTATGTTGTGTGTAATATGTTAATAGCTATGGCAATTTACTTCACAAGTATATACAAGCATATTTATTTTTGGAAAAAAGCCACTTTTGCTGCATTTTGTGTTGCATTACGCTCTACCATGGTGCTGTGTTCAGAAGTTGCCTGCAGTTATTTTGGACTCCCAATTTTGTTGGTTTTGTGCGTTTGTGTATTATTACAAAATATCTAAGAAAGAGGGAGGTTCATTGAAAATGTAAAAAAAAAAAAAAAAAGTTCATTTTGTCCCTATGGGATTTCTCAGTTGCTTGTGTTATTATTTTGTGTGTTCATAAAAAACTATTTAAATAACACATTGTGTACCGTCAGCAACAGTTTGGTGCTAAATGCAGCGATTTCAAGTGAAAGCAGTGATTTAAAAAAAAATGCATCTGTCCGCAGAGTTACATGTATAACCAACTGCAATGCAAGAAACAAAATCCAAGCTTTGTTTCCTTCTTGTCATGTGGTTAATTTCCAGTAATTCCTGCTGGATTTTTCAGGGGCATGGCACAAAAATGGCTCAAAAAGGGTTCAGCCATTTAGACAACTCATAGCTGTGAATGATATTATTTTGAAATGCAGAGTTGTAAAGCCAAAGTTGAAACAACATAACTCTGTCCCACCTCCTCCCTGTGAGAAGCAGAGTATCAGTTCAACAGGACTTAACCCCACGAGAGATGGAGGGGAGGAGGTGACGCTGAGGGAACTGAAACATCTGTTTCTCATGAACTGTATGGAGCTGCGTTAGCGTTTACAGGCTGTGTCATATTTTTTGCAGGCTTTTCATATTGTCAACAGTGAGCTATTTTTTGCCAAGAACTGGGGGGGAGTAGAAACCTATCGCATGCACAAACACTTATAAGCCCTAGTGAAAGCTCTCAGCTCTTCAGTACTACAGTAGCTCAAATGTATGCCATGAAGGGTCAATAGAAGGATTCAAGGCAGGATCGGGTCTAGAAAACAGTGTTGGAAAAAACATACTGTATAGTCTTATTAAGCAGTTATCTTGTTTGTCTTGACTGTTTTGTCTGTCATCTTTGATTTGACTGTCAGTGATTGGATTGTAAATAGCTTAACATGTACATTCAACTTTCATTTAAAAAGAATTCCTGTATTATATGAAGTGGAATTTTCCGATGTATATTAAAGTGCTTAATAAACATATTTGCTTTACTGCTGAAAAAGAAATATTTTTGCTAATTTATTCAACAAAATACACAGGACTGAGAAATGCAATAAATTAAAGGTGCTAAATGCGAGATTGGGAGCACGTCTATTGCTCTCAACATGGCAACGTGCAAACAGCGCTAACGGTGCAAACAGCGCTAACGGTGCAAACAGCGCTAACTGTGCAAACAGTGCTAACTGTACAAACAGCGCTAACTGTGCAAACAGCGCTAACTATACAAACAGCGCTATTGGTGCAAACACCACTAACGGTGCAAACAGTGCTAGCGGTGCAAACAACGGCGACAGAGCTAACAGTGTTTACCGGGGGGAACAGAGGTTGTGTGCTACCCTTTCGACATGATGCCGTCTGTGGGGACGGCGTTAGCAGCTGTTACCACTGTATGAGAGCGCTGGCCATGAGCTAGCCAGTGGGGCACGCTCAGATGCACGGACATGCACCAAAAAGGCACGTGCGGCTAGCCCAGCTATGTCAACAAAACACGGAGAAGCTCGGATTACAACACACAGAGGAAGAGCGACTTCATTCTCTAATATTAATCCACTCTGTCATTAAATAGCAAATAACTTCAATAATAGTTTTGCTGCTTTCTGAAGGGGATTTTTCACTTCTTTGTCTTTCCGAGTCGGAGTGCCAAATATTCCCTGAATTCAAGGCTGACTAATTGATATGTCCGAAACAGGTAAGCTTGTGTTTGCGCTGATGCTCCATTGGATTTGAAGAAGACTGATTTTTTTAAAGATGGATAACAAAATAGACAGTAAAAATCTGTGATAGAGAGGGGAATGACAACTACAAGATATTGACAAATCTGCATCGACTAATTATTTTGTCATCGATTCCTATCTCCAATACCTCTTGTTTTCTTTAAATCCAAAGGCCTTTTTATCCACAAACATGTTTTTGTCCCCCTGCTAAACCAAAGGCTGTTAATACCTACTTCACTGTTGGGTCATTTGGTGGTGGAGAGCCAAACCGGGACACTGCAGGCATCACAACACATGGATCAGGCTGAAGTAGAGCAGACACGTGTGCCAAGTGCTATCACCGCCTCCCTTCCCCCTCAGAGTGCACTCAGTTCATCTCAGTCAAACAGGAGCTGCAAGAGAGTTTAAATACAGAGGTATTTATTAGTTGTAATACACATTTCATTAAATCTAAAATTACAACTTTATATATTCAGAACTGTAACTCCTTGGTTGTTGTTATGAATCATATCTTGCGTCGTTCCTCCGTCATTCAAAAGAAATGCATAACATTTTTAGAAACCTCAGCTGTATTTCAAATGCATTTAACTGAATGAGCAGCGTTTTAGCTTCGGGCCTAAACAGTGAGGATTGGACAAAGTTGTTAAACCGACTAATTAGGCTTAATTGCCTTCTCCAAACATCTCATGAAAAAATGTGCCGCAGAGCAGCTAAAGTGGTGTTTAAATTGTTGGACTTTCAGCACAGCCTTTTTCTATATGATTTGAGAGGGTGGGTGTTAATGAGTAAACCATCTGCTGCTGAAGTCATGTCGTATGTACTGTCCAAGCTTAGAGGATCTCCTCATGAACCATCTGCCAATGGCCACATCTGGTTCTTCTCCACCCATGCCCTTGTTTTGGATACAGTGCTAACAAGCTCCCACGCAATATACACAACATGGCGACAGTTGTGGCCGACTCGTTCCAGACACAACTTTAAAAGCCAATGCTCCACATCTCCAGCATGTGCCATCAAGAGCCATGTGCGTGCAGGTTTTCATTCCAGAAAAACACTTAAGCTTAAGATTTCTCTGATTAGCACTTTTTAGCTCTTTTAGAGTGAAACCAGCTGCTTTGTTGTTTGGTTGTACTGAAAAGCTGCATATATAAGGCTCGAAACTGGCTCAAGGTCATTATCAAATAAAAAAAAATGTTGATTGCTTTGTCCTTGTGTGGAACATTTTCCACAGCTCTCTTTAGGAGAAGGACCTTTACAAGAATGCAAACATTGAAAAGATATCTTTGCAGTTTGGCAGGGCTGTGTGCCTGCCATCTTGCTTCCAACTCTCTCAGTGATCATGTCGTGTTTCAGTAGCATAGCTCATCATCACAAGAGTACAGATGTTGTCACAAAACAGTGATGCATTAGCCTTGTTGGCGAGCCTGTGCATAACGAGACCTGGAGATTTCTGTGAGGGTTTTCTAGAAATTCAGTTTTTAGTTGGTGGAAAATGCAAGCATAGCGGGCCGTTTTTTTTTTTTTTTTTTTTTTTTTTTTTAAAGTTATGAGACTATGGTATGAATGAGCATATGGACATATGAGTATATGGTCCAAAAATTGTGTTTCTGTGGAGACATTACCATTTTCATGCTAATTTTCTTGATCAATCATTGATGGTTGTACACTAATTGCACAGTGGAAACACCACCGCAGACTCAATGTAGTTATCAATAAACTTAAATTAGTATGTCATAAAAAATGTCATTAAAGTCATAGTGGAGTATGCCATAAAAATGTCATAAAAATTCATAGCATAGTATGCTATACAAATGTAATGTAAAAAGTCATACTATAGTATGCCATAGAAATGCCATACTTGACATACTATACTATGATTTTTTGGGGAGTTTTTTATGGCATACTACATTGTAACTTTTTGTGAATTTTTTTTTTACTAATTATACAATGACTTTGTTGACATACTGTACTGTGATTTTTTTCATGATTTTTTCATATGGCTTCTATACTAAGACATATTTGGATATTTTTTTCGACATACTATACTTTAACTTTTTTCGACATACTATACTATGACTATTTTTCTACTAGTATACCATGACGTTTTTTCAAAATACTATACTATTACTTTTCTTCGACATACTATACTATTTCTTTTTTCAAAATCCTATACTATTACTTTTTTCAACATACTATACTATGACTTTTTTACGACATTTTTCAACATGCTATACTATGATTTTTGTTTGACATACGAAACTATGAATTTTTTTCCGACTTTTTTCGAAAGGCTATACTATGATTTATTGTTATGAAATTTTTCGACATACTATACCATAAAGTTTTTTCAACATACTATACTATGACTGTTTTTCGAGATTACTATACTATGACTTTTTTATGACTTTTTTCAACATACTATAATATGACTATTTTTACGACTTTTCAACACACTATACTATGACCTTTTTCTGAAATTTTTCAACATACTATATTATGACTTTTTTTTCATAAAAGTTTTCAAAATACTATACTATCACTTCTTTCGTGAAATTTTTCGACATTATATACTATTACTTTTTTTGTGAAATTTTTTTCGACATACTATTCTATGACTTTTTTTGTGAAATCTTCTACATACTATACTATAACTTTTTTTAATGACATTTTTCAAATACTATATTATGACTTTTTTAGTGAAATTATTCGACCTACTATACTATGACTTTTTTCATGAAAATTTTTGATATAGTATACTATGACTTTTTTCATGACATTTTTTGACATACTCAACTTTGACTTTTTTTCAAGAAATTTTTCAACTTATAAAATAAATGTTTTTCATGAAATTTTTCGACATACTGTAATTTGACTTTTTTTCAAGAAATTTTTCGACATACTATTTTTTCATGAAATTTTTCAACTTTTTTTTGACATACTCAACTTTGACTTTTTTTACAAGAAATTTTTCAACTTATAAAATAAATGTTTTTCATGAAATTTTTTGACATACTACACTTTGACTTTTTTTCATGAAATTTTTCGACATACTATACTTTGACTTTTTTTCAAGAAATTTTTTGATATACTGTAATCTGATTTTTTTTCAAGAAATTTTTCAACCTACTATACTATGACTTTTTTCATGAAAATTTTTGATATAGTATACTATGACTTTTTTCATGACAATTTTTGACATACTCAACTTTGACTTTTTTTCAAGAAATTTTTCAACTTATAAAATAAATGTTTTTCATGAAATTTTTCGACATACTGTAATTTGACTTTTTTTCAAGAAATTTTTCGACATACTATTTTTTCATGAAATTTTTCAACTTATTATAAAATAAATATTTTTCATGAAATTTTTTGACATACTACACTTTGACTTTTTTTCAAGAAATTTTCGACATACTGTAATTTGACTTTTTTTTCAAGAAATTTTTCGACATTCTGTAATTTGACTTTTTTTCAAGAAATTTTTCGACATACTATTTTTTCAAGAAATTTTTCAACTTATTATAAAATAAATGTTTTTCATGAAATTTTTTGACATACTACACTTTGACTTTTTTTCAAGAAATTTTTCGACCTACTGTAATTTGACTTTTTTTCAAGAAATTTTTCGACCTACTATACTATGACTTTTTTCATGAAAATTTTTGATATAGTATACTATGACTTTTTTCATGACATTTTTTGACATACTCAACTTTGACTGTTTTTCAAGAAATTTTTCAACTTATAAAATAAATGTTTTTCATGAAATTTTTCGACATACTGTAATTTGACTTTTTTTTAAGAAATTTTTCGACCTACTATACTATGACTTTTTTCATGAAAATTTTTGATATAGTATACTATGACTTTTTTCATGACATTTTTTGACATACTCAACTTTGACT
>CAKAOH010033221.1:0-24568 GCA_916701665.1 Sebastiscus tertius
GTATGTTTTGTACCTTCTTGAGGATGGCAGCGTTGACATTAGGGAGGGGAACTGGGTCATCATCTCCTTCATCATCCATTCCCAAATCTGTCAAGAGAATCAATGAATATCATACATCAGTCTGTAAGAGTAAGTAAGAGTAAGAGTAAAATGAACCTTTATTAATCCCCAGAGGGAAATTCAGGTGTCAAAGCAGCAACATCAGCAAACAGAGTGAAACAAAGGAGAGGTAAAGGTATACAAAAATGATAAAAACAATAATAGAGATATCAAAGATACAGAGTGAATGGGTGAACATAGTGTGTACAGTCCGTCAATAAATAAATGTAGTATGTACAATAAATAAATGTAATATGTACAGTCTATAAAGTGGTATATAGGATGTATAGTGTAAAGTAAGTATAAAGTGCGCCAGTGGTTGGAGTCCAAGATGGTTGCAGATATAATATATATACCAAAATGTACAGCTGGTGCAAAGTAAAAGTCAGCTGTCAAGTGACACCATGGACTCAAAAGTGTGTGATGATACCTTCTAACATGGTCTTGATGGTGACAGACTGTTTTGCTATCTCAACATCCACCTCGAAGATTTCCCCATCGGAGCTCTGTAATTTTATTGTGGGCATTATCTGTAGAAGACAAGAACAAATAGATTATTAAACACGTATAAAAAGATGTTTACATGACTATACATCTGTACAAAATGTGATTAAGTTGCATTAACTAGCTGCTAGCGTTAGCAGTGACCAGACTTTGACTTAGTGTCAGCTTGCTAAGCTATAATACTGTATTGACTTAAAGGGTAGTTGACAACTTAACCTGCTACAGACAGTCAGTTACACACCATTAACAGTTAGGTAACCTTAACGACAAATATGGTTAGCTCCCATCCAGTGATTTGTTGCGACAACGATTTGGAATTGAAACCAATAACTATGTATTTTCTGATGATACTGAAACTACTGATCATTTGTTTTTTCATTGTATGTATTCTGGAGCTTTATGGCTTCTGATATACATGACTGGCTTTTCCCAAAAGTTTCTCATCTGGGAAACTTCTCTCAAAAGGACATTGTTTAAGGACTTGTCATGGACAATAACAAAGATGACTTTCTGGTGAATAACATTCTCATTCTTGGAACATTTTATTTGCACAAATCCAAGTATATGAAAGTTTCATTCTGAGTTTCTTTTTGACATAAAAGCCCTTAAAGTCATGACTAAAAACAAAAAATGCATAATAGAAGAATATGAATCACAGGTACAGCCCTATAGCCCTTAATTTAATTTATTATTATTTTCATGTATAATTTTACACATTTTATCTGTTCTTGTTCTGTATGCACCTTGTCCTTTTATTCTAATGCAATGATCTATGAGCCATGTTGTTTGTAAATTTGAATTTGTTCAATAAAAAAAAGGAAGAAGCCAGGAAACATGTTTTATTAGTGTTTGTTTGTTTAATTTTTTTATTTTAGTTATATAAAACAAAAATGCATTGAAACTTCTTAGTATAATAGAAGAATATGAATCACAGGTACAGTCCTATAGCCCTTAATTTAATTTATTATTATTTACATGTATAGTTTTACACATTGTATTTGTTTTTGTTCTGAATACACCTTGTCCTTTTACTCTAATGTACTGACCTATGAGCCATGTTATTTGTAAATTTGTTCAATAAAAAAAAAGAAAGATGGTAAGCAATGACCACACTTTGACTTAGTGTCAGCTTGCTAAGCTATAATACTGTATTTAGGTGATGGTTAGTTGACAACTTGTCCTGCTACAGAGAGTAAGTTAACACACCATTAACAGGTAGGTAACCTTAGCTACGGAAGTAACCATAACGACAAAACATGGTTAGCTCTATAGCTAACATGTAGCTTGTTTACACATGCTAAACGACGGTTATGCTAACAAATAGCTAACATTTAGCTTGCTATTAGGCTGATAATTAACTAACTCGTTAATGCATAAAACACCACATGTTAAACGCTAGCTACAACACCCACCTTTGTGTGTTTTTAACAATCAAAACTGGTTAAATAGTGAGCTAGCATTACCATGCACTATGCTAGCATGTTAGCTTGTTAAGATAGCCGCCTGGCGACGTCACGGAGGCCTCTCAGAACAAAGATGTAAACACAGATGTAATTTACCAAATGTTTTTTAAAAAGACACATTCCTCATTTGTGAAGCTACGTACCGTAAATGTTTTTAACTCAGATCCCAGAGGTTGAGATTCCTCTGTAGTCAACAGCAGGGCCTGACAGACGCGGAGCTCCGACAGACAGCGGGCTGAATCTCTCTGGATGAGATGAGAGCTGCTGGTGGAGGGGAGGGATGTGTCGTTCCAGAACGAGCCGGTTCAAAGAGCCGGCTCTTTTATGTGAACGATAAGAGCCGGCTCCCGTTCAAGAGCCGTTTTTTTTTCTTTAAAATTAATTCAAGGCAGAATGATAGGATTTATCTTCTCCGCACCACGGGCACTCCATGCACTGACTGTGATGGTACGTGTCCACAGGGGCGTTTTTTATCGCGAGAGGACTCAAAGCTTCCCAGCATTGGACGCTTGGTGGGCTGTCACTAGAAACAAGGCACTATGCTCCTGATTGGACGAACACTTTCCCTCCGTGGGCTGCTGCTCCAAAGCTTTCAAGCCGGAAACAGTATGGAGGCTCGTTTGGGATCTTTCTTCTCTTATTTCACAAAAATAGTTCACCGAAATGTGTTTCTGAAAAAATTTGAGGCGAGAAAGAAGCCATGCAGTTGCTGAATCCGTCTTTATTTTAGATCGACAACGTTTATTTTAAAAGATTCTCGGGAGACTCGAGAGGCGGCGAGTCGCGTCGGACGCCCGTGATTTGCATAAAGTAGACTAGCCCTCAATTTTATGCAAATGAGGAGCGGGCGTCGTGACACTCCGTTTCTGGAATCACAATGCTATGCTACCAGAATGCATTGCGCGGCTGCTTACATAGAGAATGAATGAGAAGCGTCCGAGAGCCGTTTTTTTTTTCTTTTTTCTGTAATTAATTCAAGGCAGAATGATAGGACGATCATCTCCACGCCACAGCACTCCATGCACTGACTATGACTGAATGTTGTGTTAATGACGTCCGTGCGACCAATCAGGTGATGACAAACAAGGATCATACCATCAAGCAGGGAGGGGCGGGGGTGCGCGGCGCGCTGGCGGTCTACAAGTACAGAGCAGGAGGGAGAGGAGGAGAGAAAGAGAGAGAGGAGTGTGGTGCGCAATAGCAGACAAGATGAGTGACAGTCGGAAAAGAAGCAGCATGTAAAATTAGGGTGTTCAGGAAATTATAAGGTTTTGTAGAATTATATTGAATAATTTAAGTGACATTTGTGCACATATACTAATCATAGGTCAAAACAGCTCTTAATTTGGCTGAATTATAAAAAGGCAGAAATGGTATAAAAGAAGAGCCGTTTGTGAGCCGAAAGAACCGGCTCTTCTTGGTGAGCTGAGCCAAATGATCTGGCTCACTAAAAAGAGCCTGAATTCCCATCACTAGTGCTGACCTGCCGCCCGGAGGCTGACGATCGCTTTGTCAGATACCGGAGCAAGAAAGACACGGCCTATAGAAAGAAGGATAAATATTACGTCATCAATACGTCAAATAACACATGCGCAGTAAATTCTAGCCTGCCTTTCAGATACACTACGCATGCGTTATTCTATTTACCCCAAGATCCGTGATCAATCCTCCTTCTATAGGCCTTGGCAGAAAGTGGGGGTGGCACCGCCTCATAAAGGGCTGATTTTTCTTGTTTAACCCTGTTTTATTTTCATTTTTTTATTTTTTTTGCATTAACACACTAAATAAATATTATGAGATTTTATGCAATATTTAGCACATGCACGTCATAGCATTTTTTGGATGACATTCTGGTTATTTAATATTATTTTAAATGCACAACCCACAGGTATTTAGGATGTTTTACCACACATTATGTTAATTTAGCCTTGTCCAGTATTGACTTACAGCCCTACAACTGAGTAAACGATACGTATATACACATTTCAGTATATATATATATATATATATATATACATATATATATATATGTATTATATAATATATATGTGTTATATATATTATGTATGTATTATATAATATATAATATCATAATTATATATATATACATAATATATATATGTGTATATATATATATATATATATTATATTATATTTGACTTAAATCAGTATCTCAGTTTAATACACAAATGAATTAAAAACACAAATGGTAATCACTAACTCGTGCTTGTTTTTAGAAGCAGAGAAAAAAACAGAAGAAGAAAGATTTAAGGTGACCATAGTTTCTTCATCAAAACACAGGTATTTAGGATGTTTACCACACATTATGTTAATTTAGCCATGTCTAGTATTGACTTACAGCCTTACAAAAAAGTAAGTATTGACTTACTTTTGGAAAATATGCTTTAGGTCTATGTGCCATCATACTGTAGCTAAACTATATTCTATAATTTAGTTTAAAAAAAAAAAAAAGTGGATTAATGTAGTTATTCTTTAAACTACCACGGGGTGGTGCTTTCTCCTTGTCGAGCTGACGGTGCATTGAAGTGGTCCTCGAAAGCTCTCATTTCCTATCTTTGGGTGTATAAATACCACTTTATCTATTTCTACATGTTGCATCACTACTGGTTTTATTTTCATAAATAATATAAATGTTTTGTGGCTTTTGTTGTCAAGCAACACAATGCTTTTTTCTTTTACTTTTTATTATTCACAAGATGAATGAATTCACAAACAGTAAGGCAAAATCGTTACAATAACAAAGTTATCACCCTCAAAACTGAGCAGATATCACAATAGACATAAAACATTTACACAGACAATACAATAATAACTAAATAAAACAACGTTAAAAAAAGACGATTGTTAGTTATGTATATGTATAACATGGGACCTTTAAAACTGGAGTCAAATTCCTTGTATGTGTACACATACTTCGCCAATAAAGCTGTTTCTGATTTACATGAAATATCATTTCTCAAGTAAATTACAAAATTATACAGTACTTGAGTAAATGCACTATTGGAGGACGGTCTGCAGGACAGATAATGCATTATTATCTGTGTGCATTATTATCTGTAACTATCTGTAACTGTAGCTTAAGCTACTGGAGTTACCCTGCACTATACCCACTTTTAACAGTCTCTTCTGCACTATATTCACTTTTTAATAGTCGTGTATCACAGCTGTTACCCTGCACTATATTCATTTTTAACACTTTTCTTCATCTCCTTGTATTTTTATATCTGGTATTTTTTTTTTGTACTTTGCACTACTAACCTTTTTACTGTCTTTTTACTAACATGTTTTGCACTATGGAACTGTGATGCTGGAAACTTGAATTTCCCTCGGGATCAATAAAGTTACGATCTATCTGGGAGCTGTCTGTGTTTCTGAATATTTTCACTTTAACGTTGGCTTCAAACACTTGATTTGAATGTGTTTTGTATGATATTATGCTATGTATTCATTTTGCATTTTTTTTATGTTGTGGCATCTGAAACTTTAATGTATGTTTAATTGCTGCTGTCTTGGCCAGGTCTCTCTTGCAAAAGAGATTATTAATCTCAATGAGTACTACCTGGTTAAATAAAGGTTAAATAAAAAAATAAAAAAATAAAAACATTTAAAAAAAAATGTTCAAAGCAACCAAATGTTTTCCAGCTCTCCACATCATCCTCATGCTTTTATTTAGAAGGTCAAAACCGGAAGTGTGATGTTTTATTACGGAGAGCTCGACACAAACTCATTTCCAGGGTGGATCCAAGGCCTAGCTAGGACACTGGTCTTGGGGTATAGAGTATGACGCATGCGCAGTGTAACTGAAGCTGCGGTCGAGTGCCGAGCAGATTCTACTGCGCATGTGTGGTACCACCGAAGCTATGACGTATTGATGACGCATGTTCTAACCTACTTTCCATCGTCCTTGGGTGGATCACCAACTGACGTCTCTCTCTGCCTCCCTCCCTCTCTCGCTTCAGTTTCAATTCAGTCAAATCATCGCGATCTGGCGGCCAGAGAGGTTCATACACACATGAGTCTTCTACTGACAAGAGCGCAGACAACACATTTCTGTCACCGCTAGTGTAATCTCCGGAAAAGACGAGAGACATTTGGAGGGAGTCGTCGTCGTCTCCTTAACCGAAAATTAGTTAAACCCCGAAAAACACACAGAAAAATGGACGAAAAGGTGTTCACGAAAGAGCTTGATCTGTGGATCGAGCAGCTCAACGAATGCAAGCAGCTGTCGGAGGGACAAGTGAAGACACTATGTGAAAAGGTGAGATATATTTTTAATTAATTAAATCCTCTTCTCAACCCTTAACTTGGTGTCAAACTTCTTCTCCTCCTTTACCGCCACCTTCCAGACACTCTCAAAATGGCGTCTGTAGTTCACATTTCACTGCGCCGTATATTTAAATAACCGTTAAGCGTTCCAACTGATTTTGTCAGTTAGAACCGTTAGAAATATGAATGAATGAAAGACTTTATTTCAAACATAAAAACAGATACAAAATAATAACAAACAAAACAAGAGTAATAGTGTCCGAAAAAAGGAGTAGGTAGAAGTAAAACTTCTATTTCCCTATACCCCTTTCTCACTTCTCCTCTAATAACTCATATATCATAGAATGATAATATAATATAATAATATAGTGGTTAAAAAGATTAATAGCATAGTATGTCATAATAAAATGATATAGTAGGACATTAAATAATATAGGATATAGGATATCAAAAAGTCATAGTATAGCATGTCATACAATAATATAATATTTCATTAAATAATAATATAGTAGGACATTAAATAATATAGGATATCAAAAAAGTCGTAGAATAGCATGTCATAAAATAATATAATATTTAATTAAATAATAATAGAGTAGGAAATTAAGTAATATTATAGGATATTAAAAAAGTCATAGTTTAGTATGTCAAAAAAAATAATAATATTGTATCCCAGATTTATTTACATCCCAAATTAAATATATGAACAGCATCCCAAGTTTATTTACAACCCACATATCCATCCGGAGTTAAAAAGTAGATATAAAACAACCCTTATCACAACTCTTCCTCAACCATATACCTCCCAAAAAATATCTGCGAAATAAAGACTTTAAAGCACACTTTAAGTCACTAAGCCAGGAGAGGAGGGGTCAGCCATACTGTGGATTCAAGTCACATACCACATTTAACAGCCTCTCCTTCATTCAGACTGTCAGTGTGACCTGTAACATCTCTTTTAGCTGTAGCAGTAAAAGTCCTCTCAAGTTTAACTGCTTCATTACTGTACACATAATGTCTCAGGTTGTCTGCATGCAAGTGTGGTAGAAAAGGAAAATGTAGGTGAATTATGGTAACACCAATATTTTGAGCCTTTATGTTCTGAAATAAGCACAATGAAGCCCTGAAAAGTTTGGTACTGTGCAGTTAAAATGTGCACACAATTACTCTGCTTTTCTTAAAGGTAAACAGTTGCAATTAACTTCTGACCTCAACCCTTCATCTAGCTTCTTGTTTACCTCTCTTGTCAATATGTAGTTAGACAGACTTGTTAACAAGGCAATAAGGTAGGCAATTTTTATAAAACCATGACATCATATGATGGTCAAAGACATGTTATTATTAGTGGGGACTCTTAACTAAAAAGGTAGATGAATTATGGTATCAAACAAACACTATCCTGAAGTAATTTATCCTAATGTAATGGGCAGTATGTTGAAGCCCCAAAAAGGTTAGTAAACACATACTGTACAGTTAAAATGTGGGTGAATGTGCACACAGTTACTCTGCTTTTCTCACAGGTAAACAGTTGCAGTTAACCTCTGCCCCCTGCCCTTCATCTAGCTTCTTATTTACTTCTCTAGTCAATAAGTAGTGAGACTGACGTGTTAACAAGGCAATAAAGTAGTCAATTTTCAAACATAATCACGACATTATATGGTCAAAACACGTCATGTGTGAACCATATCAATCCTCAGCTCTTGTTTCTAGTTTACTTATCCACATTTTAGGACAGTTATGTTGTTATTCGTAGAGGGTAACATAGACTTAAATGCAAGCTAATGACGTGGGCGACTGAACTGGCTAGACTTCAGGTCATCTTTGAGGCCACAGAGGTGTTGTCATCTGTCTGTGGCTTTGACCTTTTATCCACGTAACTAGTGGTTGCTTGTTGCTGAGCCAGGAGTTTGATCTTATTTAACAGCCACACACTTATTCCTAAAAAAAATACAAAATTAATACATAACAACAATTATTTATATATAATTATTTTTATATATATATATATTATTATTATTTTCAGTATCCACACATGTTTTATCTGTCTGCTCTTGCTTTGGCTGGTAACTGGCCAACTGAGTCTGCAGATTTGTGAGCTGGAGCTTAACCTCAATCTCTCCTCAACATCCTTTCTGCTCAGACTATCTGCTGATTTCCAGCCCTAGATATCTGGGTTAAACAGAAAAACGTCACCTATAAACCGTAGACTCTTATCATCAAATGGGGTGTTGCTTGTTTCTTTAATTTTTTTTGCAATTTGCCTAAACTTGCCATCTTTTTTATCCATTTTCCAGAAAGCCCTATTGTCAGTTTGTGGCGGTTCAGTTCACTAATTTTTTTCTGACATCCTGGATTTCTTTAAATTTGCTGTTGAGCTTAACCCTGATAACAGAGGCTAAATTTGGACAGATGTTTTTCTTTTTTATTGCCATTTGCTAAATCACTTTTTCATTCTTCAGTGCAGCTGGTAAAAGACCCACTACCATGTTTGGTGTGCTGTGCGCTGGAGGTTAATGGCACGCTATATTCAAGTGGCTGCTCGTTAATCCCAGCATTTCTTTTCTTGTCTTTTTCCTCATCTTTTATATGCTCAGTTTAAAATTCCCTGCTTCTACTGTGTGGATAGGAAGCTTTGGATGACATGTAGATGACTGTTGTGCCTTTTGGAGGAAATTGACAGTTTTCATTTGACTTATTTTGACTTCACATGCTTTTTTTCCTCCAGCTGAAATGCTTTGACATGTCGCTGCACAATCAGATTGATTTGTAGGCCTCGTGAACAGTTGTTATATATCCACAGAAAAAAAAAACCTCAAAGAACATGTCGATGCACAAATAATGTTGTGTTTTTCTTTCCTTTTGCCCCTCACTGTTTCCTCCCTGATGCAGCGAAGATGCCATAAAAATAGTCGAGAGGAAAAAGGAAACCTACACAGTTTCCTCCCCCTGAGGCTGCATCATTGTCCCAGCTCTTATGAGCTCCAATCTACCGTCTACCTGCACTTAGCTATCCACCTCTCTTGAACCAGAACGCACCCACATCCTCCCTCATTTATAAATAGCCGAGGATATGATTGATTTGGAGTTACATCACTAACACTATCAAATCCATTGTTGCTAAGGGGATCAGGGCGTGTGACTCAGGATAACACTGTTCATTGTGACTCAGAAAGCGGCCGTCTCTGTTTTGGGATGTATGGGGGTGTGGAGGAATGTGATGTGCTGTGTAATCCGTCCTCAGTCTTTTCGATCCTGCTTGCCAGCTTTCTCAGGAAAGGCTCCAGAGTTTCTGTCTGGTGTCTAGTGTGTGCTGGGGAGGAGGGAATACTTGTCAGCTTCATCTTGTTTATCATAATCAATGCAAAATTTTCTCAGCATTGCAGTATTTCCCCCCCTCTCTCTAAGCGTTTGTTTCTTCGTTTGCAGAGTAGTGATGTCATCTGCTTGATCATTTAATCGTGTTTTAAATTGAGTGCAGACAACGCTCTGTTCGCCGGAAATTGGTTTTATGTTCCTGTCAATTAAACAGTAAATTTAATTAAATGTATAACACGTACCTCAGACAGAGACATATCCCTTTCACTACCTTTTTTCCCCCTCCGTTCAAAAATAAACCTTTTGAGAGTTACATAACCATTCAGACATTGTTTTTGTCTTCAAGCCCTTCGTTGTATATGTCTCCACTCATTTGATTTCCTTTTAAAGCACCGTCAGCTAACCGTTGAGGGTAAATTATCTTAAAGCGCAGATCAAAACGTGCCTTTAAACCCAGAGAGATTTATATAAGGCAGCAACAGTACAGCAGCGTTAAAAGGAAATTTGATGATCAAGATGTGATTTTTCTCTTCAAACATTAATGCCATATGACATCATCTAAAGTGTGTCAGAATGACGTAAGAATTTTTGGTCATGCGGCGATGTTTGCCCCATTTCCTGGGAGCTGAAGCCTTCTGTATGACCTCTGTCTGTATTAAAACCAGTTTGATGCAGCTAGTCAGGGCGGCAAATAAAGCTGCGTTTGCCAGCTGAGGTCACGGTTTTACTAAGAATAATGAGTCAGTTAGTGAGAAGGACCGTTCCACCTGTTGGTTTGTTTTCCTATAACAACACCGGATATAATGAACTAAATTTGCATCGCGTATCCATTTAGCAGAGCAGAAATCCCAAGATAGTGTTCTAGTGATATCATACAAACTGATATCAAAAACACAAAGTATGCAACAAAACAGTGAACACACTCGAACCAAAAAGACTGACGCTGACAAAATATTAAATGCATCTCAGCAAAATTCACAAAACTGTCCTAGAAAACAGACACAATGTGCCGTCCTTTGGCTGCTGCTGGTGCTGATTTTTACACTGATTATAGTGCTGTTGTCAGGAAGATGCTTAACTTTTAAGCCACTATAAACATCTTGTGCGAGGTGAGGTCATTGTCTGTGGTTGTAGTTGTGCCTGGTCGTCAGGCTTAATGTCTCCAGGAGAACCTTTGGCCGTGTTTAACTCACTTTAATGGGATTATATTGCGGCAGCCGTTAAAATGCTGACTTCGCTTCTCAGCACTCAGCTAAGCAGTTTGTTGACTGTGTGACGTCTGGCGTCTTTGGCACAGCTGTGATCTCGGCCGAGGGTCCCTCCCTGTCGCCCAGCCGTGGCATTTCAGCTACAGGTGTGGTCTGTACTTTGGCCGCGGCGCTTAGTAACCTCTGACGTCATCCTTTACCATTCACAGCTGGACTGGCACTCACGGTGCACTGTTGGATAAACAGATCTCTCACACACTAAGTTTTGAGGTTATTGCTAAATCCAAGCTTAAATTAGAAATTATGAAAGCTGGTCACATTGAATTAGTTTACTTCCTCCAGTTTTATGTAATATTTGATTAAATAGAACTTAATCCTGTTTGTTATTGTATTGTTTTCTGTCATATTGTTGTTGTTTTGTTGCTGATGATTGCAGTGGAACGAGGTTATTTACAACTGCAGGATTTTTGACTAAAGATCAAAAGTGTCTTGAGTGGGCAAGGAAAGAAGAGGATATAAAAAAAGATGAAAACATTGGCCCACCTCCTCTGCAGTGTCTGATGCAACCTTTAGCAGAACTCGGCAAACGGCGCCAAATAAATTAAATCAGTGGTTTGATACAGCATATAGTGAGAAGACATAACTCATATCTGTTGTCAGACCCAGTGGTCAGTGCTGTGGCCTCACACAAAGTCCCTTTAACCAAGTCAGCTGAGCCAATTTAGGACACACAGAGGTGACATCTGACGTGTCAATAAACACATTACTCATACAGCTCAGTGTACAGAGCTGTAGGCAACTTAAGAGTATCCCTATGAATTATGAACTGCATGTGATTGTCATAAAGTGGGCATGTCTGTAAAGGGGAGACTCGTGGGGAGACTACCCATAGAGCTCATTTTCATTCACATATCTTGAGATCAGAGGTCAAGGGACCCCTTTGGAAATGGCGATACCAGTTTTTCCTCGCCAATATTTAGCATCAGTTTTGAGCGTTATTTAACCTCCTTCTCCACTCTAGCTTTAAAACTGTGCCCGCTACAACCTAAAAATTGCAAGTTGCATTAATGCGTTAAAGAAATTAGTGCCGTTAAAACGAATTTGCGTTAACACGTTATTATCGCGTTAACTTTGACGGCCCTAAATTTCAGTTCTTTTCAAATTATAGAGTGTATTAAATGTGTTTAGCGTTTAGTAAGGCGGATCACAGACAGACAGACAGACTGACCTGGCCCACTTAAAATGCATATTTGTTTATTTCCCCCTCATCTCACTCAAAGTAATCAGGAGGATGAAAATATATTGCTGTTCCACTTTAACACAAGCATGTAGTTTTAGAGGTGGAGGCCCTGATCAATCTGTCATCCACAGTCCAGTCATTGAAAGGCCTCCTGCCACATGGTAGTATGGGCACGTGGAGGAGGGTGTGCATGTGGGTGTAATATAGGTCAGCGTTGTGCAGCGCTGCATTCCCGTCCTGGTCACTTTAGGTCTGTCTCTCTCTGTCCCATATGCCAGGATGACAGGCCAACTTCAGCACTCTGTCGATGTCCGTTCTCTCTGTCTCTCACCGAGGTCACATTTGTTGTTTAAAGGGAACAGTATGAAACTGCTCAGAGTGAGCCACAGACAAAACACCGGGCATTTAATAGGGAAGCTTGCCCCATATCTCCGACTCTGTGCGTCAGACATGTCTGGTGGTCATTCAGCTCAGTCTCAGACCTTTTCTCTCTCAGCCTGAGGATTTGTTTGCCTCAAAGCTCCTTTAAAGAGCTCATCCAGCTGACTGACCCCCTTTGTCAGACAAGCCTGCCAAGCTAGACTGACTCCAGAATTATGACCTTGTTGTGGGTCTCCAGATTTAGTACTGGTGCTGTTTAAAGCTTTCCCATTATTTTTAGTTTTGTTTTAATGGGGCAAGCGCTGCTAAAGGCTGCATAATCATGAGGCACCTGCTTAGTGAAAATGATTTATAGAGATGTTCCGATACTATTTTTTCCTTCCCGATACCGATTCCGATACCTGAACTTGCGGTATTGGCCGATACCAAGTACTGATCCGATACAAGCGTGATTAAAAAAAAATATCTAGTTATATAATATATAGTAAATAATATATAGTCCATACATAAAATAAGGAGAATCTGTCATTAGCCACACAGAGGTGGTTGTTCAAAGCCAAATGATGCCAAGTAAGAAGCAGACCTGCAAAATAAATCTGTAGGCAACCTACTGAGTCATACGCTGCCGCAGCAACTTTTCGACTGCGCCGTGATGATCTGGGTAGAATGAACCGTGTCCAAGAAAAACATTTTCCACTTTTAGACTTGTAGAGGCTGACTGTTGTGTTGCCATAGCCGTCCTAGCTATAACTGAGTGCTCTCAGAGTAATAATCATCCACAGACACTTGCAACCGTTTTTCCACTCTGTTCTCTGCTTTTGCAGCATCACACTAATTGATTTTAGGAAATGTTGCAGTGCAACCAGAGCTATCTCTCCAAGTGCTGCGAGGCAGGCCCACAGGAAACCAGACACACACACACACACACACACACACACACTCGGTAGGGGCTTATTTCCTTGGAGAGATTATGGTGGAGATGTTGGGGGTTGTGTTGTAATCGCCGTGTAGCATCTTAGACCCCACTGGAGGCTGGCTGATGTGGAAATTGTGCAGAGATGTTGGCAGGAAATTGTCCGTTCCTGAAATAAAGATGGAGAACAAAGACTGACAAGGAAAATTACAGTGTGTAGAGCTGAGCATGTGATTACAGTGCAGGATCACATGGATTTTCCTGCATTTCAATGAGCACAACACAGTAAAGCGGCACACAAAATATACACTGTGGAAATTGGACTCTTGAGGCGTTTTAAGCGCCTGTGGGGTTTTTGCCTCATCTGCAGTTTTTGTATTTCACTCTTTTCCTGGTGTTTTCTCAATTAACACTCAATGAACCACATCTAACTGTGTGATTTTTATTTTATTTTTGTTTTCTGCAGGCAAAGGAGATCCTGACCAAGGAATCAAACGTCCAGGAGGTGAGATGTCCGGTGACGGTGTGTGGCGACGTGCACGGCCAGTTCCACGACCTCATGGAGCTGTTCAAGATCGGAGGGAAATCTCCAGACACAAACTATTTGTTCATGGGAGACTACGTAGACAGAGGATACTACTCCGTAGAAACCGTCACTTTACTAGTAGCACTAAAGGTCAGTAATCATGTCAAAATGCGCTCCAAAACTGAAATTTCAAAGTGCTTTTTAGGGGGGAAAAATTAACAATACAGCTCTGTTTTTTTGCTTTTGTTTCAGGTACGCTACAGGGAGCGCATCACAATCCTCAGAGGGAACCACGAGAGCAGACAGATCACACAAGTTTACGGCTTCTATGACGAGTGCCTAAGGAAATATGGTAACGCCAACGTTTGGAAGTACTTCACAGACCTGTTCGATTATCTCCCCCTCACTGCCTTGGTTGACTCTCAGGTGAAAATATGCAACACTACTAGTTTGGGAAATACTGGTTTGTTGATGTGATGGATACAGTATTTACTACTTATACTGACAGTTTCCTCTTGTTCCTTCCAGATTTTCTGCCTTCATGGAGGCCTGTCACCGTCCATAGATACTTTGGATCACATCAGAGCACTGGACCGTTTACAGGAAGTGCCACATGAGGTAAAGATGATACTTAATTTTGATGTTCCTGGCCATGAAGCGGCGTATAGCTTTGCTTTTAAAAATTATACACACATTTAAGTACAGTAAAATAAAGAATTGAACAGAAAACGACAGCATTTGGTTGCAAAATAACAAATGCATGTCAGTAAAAGTAACTTGATCATGACCAATACTAAAAAGCAAAAAGGAAGGTAAAGGTTGCTGTTAAGGTAATCGATTGCAGGACTGTGTTGGTGTTTCCTTGCTAACGTGCTCCTCTTCCTCTTTGTCCTGTGCAGGGTCCCATGTGTGACCTGCTGTGGTCCGACCCCGATGACCGCGGTGGCTGGGGCATCTCCCCTCGAGGAGCCGGTTACACTTTCGGCCAGGACATCTCTGAGACTTTCAACCACGCCAACCGCCTCACACTGGTGTCCCGTGCCCACCAGCTGGTTATGGAGGTATGTGTTTATGTAATTTTACCTGGCAAATATACATTTTAGTATAATTCAGGTTACAGTACATAGACTTTCCAGATAACAGTCAAGAAGTTCCCAATACAGTGGTGTTTTGTTCATTCTACTTGAATGAACGCTTAACAAAAATTGATCTAAATACGCATAAACACAACAAAAAATCCTCCCATCCACCACTGTTACAGAAAATAATAGGGCAGTTATAACTCCAGCTAGCACTCTCATATCGAGTTCAAAAACAGTACATTTGCATGACAGAAGCACTTTTTCCTGAATTATACATCTCTGTTGAATAATGCATCTGCTTCCCCCAGGGTTACAACTGGTGCCATGAGAGGAATGTGGTGACAATATTTAGTGCTCCCAACTACTGCTACCGCTGTGGCAACCAGGCAGCTATCATGGAACTAGACGACACCCTCAAATACTCGTTGTAAGTATCACAAAAGACTGGAGCATGTAATTCCGTGGATATCGAAAAGCTGCATGATTTTTTTTTTTTTGATTTTTTTTTTTTTTTTTTCAAACGTTTAAAGCCCCAGCCAGTGTTACTTTCTGTTTTTTAGTTAAAGTTCTTTCTCAAACAAAGAATGAGGGTACGGCTAATAGTCAGACATAATTCATTACACTGGCAACCAGATTGCATCGTTTTTCAACCCAGTTTAGATGAATTTACAGTTTATCAGACCACAAATGAGACACGAATTGGCACAACACACCGACTCTCTCACTCCCTCTGTTCTTTACCGTCTCCTGCTGAACCGAGGAGCCAAACCACCGTATCCCGGCACAGCTCACCGGAGGACAGATAGACATGTTGCCGTGGTTCATCGTTTGAAAATTGAGTTTCAGGACATTTTAGAGGCCACTCTCGCCTCATCTCTCAGCACCGACACCGCACCGGGCTGCACTGTGATTCGAGTATTTCTCTAACGGGGCTTTTCTCTTGTTTTCTCTTCGGCTGAAAGTTGTGCGCTCCCTTTCGTCCGGACCTGTTAGAGGTCAGCAAACCTCCAAAACGGCATCGGCTGCTTTCCGTTAATTTATCTCCCGGAGGAGACGGTAAAGAAGAGAGAGAGCGAGAGAGAGAGAGAGACAGTCAGTGTGTTGCGTTAATTTTGCCTGTGGGATTTCATCTAATCCAGTGTGTTGATTGATTGAAACCGTTCTCGGCACACACAAGTACCATTGTGAAAATACACACACTAAACTAAGGTGGAGGAAACTAAAAAATAAAATGAAAACCCTCAGTTAGCTAATGCAACAAGTTGTGCTACTTAACTACACCTAACTAACTATAAAGACAAACTGACAGACAGATAAACAGATTTATCGGTTTACCGCTGCTCAGACTCAATTTTAGCAACAACCTTCTTTTAATTTTGAGCACAAAATTAAGGTATTTGTCAAAGAAATCTTGGCAAACAGTGTGTCTAACTTAGTCTGGAAATGACTCAAATAAATATGAAATATCATAGAAATGCCAATATACACTGGAGGAGGACTTTAATACCTGAAATGGTGATACAGGTTTTGCAAAACTCAAATTACGTGTGTATGCATCATTGTCAAACAATGCTTAGTATTATGCTCACAGTATGTATGACTTGATTTAATGATTGGTTGACTGATTGGTTTTTTTATTTCTTCTCCTCACCAGTTTGCAGTTTGATCCTGCGCCTCGCAGAGGAGAGCCTCACGTCACTCGCCGCACCCCAGATTACTTCCTGTAAATTCTGACCTTTGACCCTTGTACAGTCAGGTCCAGTATTGCCATGATGATGTACAACCTTCAACCGATAACATCGTGAATGAGGAAGGGATGGGTGGGAGACTGAGGGGTGGGGGTGGGGCTACACAGCAGTGCACATTGTATATCCACACAAAGACCTATTTAAGCATTTAGCAAAAAACAATGTCTGTGTGTCTATGAATGGACCAAAAGGTGTGTGCCATAATCATTACAATATTCATTGCTGAGGATTTGTATTGAAAACCTCCCCTGCTATGTAAAACAACAGAGATGTTTAAATTCCCCATCCTGTACCTGGTGTAGCTGGACTGATGACACCGAGGTCCGAGACGAAAACATTTGCTACTTCAGATGCGGCTGTTTGAACCCCACATGCCATGGCTTAATATTTAGGAGATCTGAACGTGATCTGTTTGCACTTTTGTAAATCTAAACAAATGTAACATATGTCAAAAGATGAAAATTATTTCACACTACAGATGTTTTTTTGTTTTTTTTTCTCTTTTTGATTTTTAAAAAATTCCAAATAAAGCCCCCATCAGGCAAGTTTTACACAAGGTTTCTTTGTCCTGTGTAACTTTTAAGGAAAGCCCTTCTTATGCAGTCACACAGCTTGGTGTATATGATAAACAGATGATGGAGTGTTCATCCACATCAACTCACTGACTCCCGCTGAACTACATAGCCTGTTAACCAAACCATTTGAATAATAAAGACGAAGGTGGCTCCTTGATGCGAGTGTGCTGTTTTTCTGTCTTTTCTCTTTATGATACTGAAAAACATCGCCCTGAATGAGATGGCAACTGGTGTTATTATAGTCTGCCTTACAAGGTCCCTTTGACATGTGATTCAATTTGAACTGAACTACCTGGAAGTCAGCCAGTTCAGCACCCAGTGAGTAGGTCAACCATCTGGGCTGCAGGTTGGCTGGCAGCGCTACAACTGAGGAATTAGTTCAGAGTGTGTGGTTTGCAGAGGTTTGCATGCTGTCTGCCTTCCTGGAGAGTGGTACTGCAATGGTAACTAAACCTTCTCACAGATACACAGGACATCTTGTTTTTCATTAAAAAAATTGTTTTTATCAAGAAAAGCAAAGATTTGATGTGTTCCACACACCAGAGCCAACATTTACCATCATCTTGCCAGTAAAGAAGCATCATCGGTGTGAGCAGAGTGACCATTTTCAGGTCATGGCAGACATTCTGACATATCAGTGGGAAAAGCAGGTGTATTTAATAACATGAATGATAGCTACATTCCCTATAGGGGAGGCCCTGATGTTGTGCATGCTGGGATAGCTTACTGGGACGACAAATTAGGATTCTTGACTCTTTTACTGTTATTAGAAGGCTAAACTATATGATCCTGTAGACTTTACCTTTGAACAGTGGCTTTCTTTTTAAAAATGTATTTCTCCATGTTAGTGTAAAATTGTGAGTCTAGAAAGTTTTTGATCTTGAGAGATTTGATCAAGATATTGTGGATCTTTAAAAACTTAAAAAATGGGTCACTCCTGTTATGCAGCGTTTATTTTCCCATGAATTACTTCCTCATATTTTCTTTCTCATTTGTCAAATATTTATAACAAATAGCTTAAATTATAGATTAGGGTATAGAATAATGCATATTACAAACATTACTTTTTTTTTTTTTGCCTATATTCAGTTTTAACAGTTTTCTTCATCTCCTTAAATTTTTATATCTGGTATATTTTTTTTTACTACTAACTTTTTTACTGCCTTTTTACTAACATGTTTTGCACTATGGAACTGTGACGCTAGAAACTTGAATTTCCCTCAGAATCAATAAAGTTACTATCAATCTATCTATCTATAAATCTATCTATCTATCTGTTAAGGATAGGTCGTCGGGCTGCGAGTCTCGCGAGAGTTATTGGACGCAACTTGGAGGCTACTTTCAAGACTATTAAGCAGGATGAGTATAAACTGTCACTCATGTCTTATTTTTCCATGTTTCATGATGTTAACCTGTTTGTCACTCTATTATAGTTCCACCCTGTTTGGCTAAATTATGAAAACAGTTGGTCTGATCAAAAGAATGTAAAAAACATAGCTGATATAGTTATAAAAGTTTATGTGTAGAAGGTTATGGTTAATTTAACTCCAAATTCTCCACCCTGTTTCAACTCTGTCATTTCGTAGCAATGTTATTATTAAAATAAAATAGAAAAATTAGTAGACTTTTTTAAAGCAGCCACACTAGAGTAGGAAGTTTTTTTTTTTGAGGTAACGTTTCCCTCCATTTCTGATAATTAATTAATTAATTAATTTCTGAATAACCCAACTTCCGGTCTCACTGTGGTTGATGGTGTCCTGCTTGACGCAGCCGCAGAGCCCGATGACGGTGACTGTCATTGGCTCACAGCGCTGCTTCCTCTGCTGTGTTATTGGCTCACCGTCTAATAGAGAAGCTGCCATACACACACACACACACACACACACATACACGTACGCACACACCAGAGAGAGAATACGTCATCTCTCCCTGGAAGCATGTTGTGAATTTTTATGGTGTGGCAATGATGTCAGCGTTTTACACTGAGCCTGTAAACAAAACCAGAGACAATGACTAATCCCTCTGCATTTGCTTCAATAAGGTTCAGTTTATTTATTAATATAAGTTATTCAATCAATACTCAAAATGGTTTATGACCCCATAATAAAGGTTACAATTTCTTGTATGTTATTTTCAATGTGTTTAGAGTGTAAATGCAAAATTACAATTACATTCAGACAGCCTATAGTCCTAACGCCAATAATATTTATTCCTAATCCTGATATTCAGTCAATAGAAGCAGTGGTGTCGTGGTCGTTGATGAGGTGGGTGTACCTCTAGGTCAGGGGTCAGCAATCTGCGGCTCTTTAGCCCCTCTCCAGTGGCTCCCTGTGGATTTATAAAAATGGAAATGAATAACTGTTTTTTGTTTACATTTTCATTTTTATTTATCATTGTTGTAGGTCTATGGTACGACGGAGTATTAGGGCCACATTGAGGAAAAAAATAAATCTGAGACTTCGAGAATAAAGTCAAAAGTTTTGGAGAAAAAAGACATAGGTTTATAAGAAAAAAAGTCTTAATATTATAATGCAGTAATTTTACGTATATTTTTACGTAAAATTTACTCGTAAAATTATGACTTTATTCTCGTAATATTGCGACTTTTTTCTCGTAAAGTTATGACTTTATTCTCGTAATATTACGACTTTTTTTCTCGTAAACCGATGACTTTATTCTTGTAATGTTATGACTTTATTCTCGTAATATTACGACTTTTTTTCTCGTAAACCAATCTGCTTGTGACTTTGCGTGACTTGCAATTTTCCCCCATTGGGCATAGCGTAACAAAGACGGTGAAATGTTAACCTGCACTTGACCCACGTGTGAGCAGTTTGATTGACAGCAAACAAAGCCCCGTGATGACGGCCTTCCCTGCTTTCTTCACAGCCATTGGATAAAAGCCAGAGCTTCTCAGAAAATGGCTGAAATGGCCTGGAAGTTGCACCAAACGTCCCATTTCAGAACCTGAAGCTAACCTTCTTTGTGTTTACAACAGGCCACCATAACTCAATGTGAGAGACCTGCGCCAGACAGTAATGTGGCAAGAAGAGGTTAACAGAGGTCACTTTAAAATGAACAACAATGCGCTGTCAAGGAAGAATGCATCAATCTGAGTGTATGATCTGGTGATTCTGTGTAAGTGTGTGTGTTTGACACAGGCCCAGCTACAATATATTTCCTGGTCTATTTGGCCCACCATTCAAAATGCAAACCTCAGTCTCTGCCACAAAAAGACACCACACATCAAACAAAAGCAACGATCAAAGACTGAATCTGCTCTTCTTTTCAGGGCCTGCTCACTGAAGCACAGAAACACGTTACATGTTAATTAATAATCATCGTATCTTAAATTAAACCTGTTAGGTCCCTTTGTAAACACGATGAAACAGCGGGCACGATGAAAGAGGGTCGCAAATGGCTGAGGCAATATGCTCAAATTAAACAGGAGTGAAGGTCGCTTTGTTTCAGTGCTCCACTGCTGGCACATGACCCCGAGATAGGCAGGTTACTTTTAAAGTGAGCAGAATATTGATTACTTGCAGAAAAGTGCTCTTATTATCTTTTACAACCATCAGACATTACCTCAAGAAATAAGAATACCTTCAAAACAGTGTATTTAGTTGAGTTATAACCACAATTTTCCTGCAGATTACAGTCATCATCTTTGTAATCGACGATCTGTTATTCCTCAGCACCAGTGAGAAAGGCATTATCCCTCTGAAATCAAAATGATTACATCATTCACTTTAATTCAGCTCTATTTTAAAAATCTATTTTCTTCCTGCTGTCATCACGCAGTCCCACAGAGGATGTGTGTGTGCTGTAATGATGCCTCTCTCAATAAGTTCTTTATTAAAAAGCAGATTAAAATGTGCCAGGCAGAGCCAGACGCTGCTGCGCTGTGTGTGGGTTTTCTGTTTTCCTGATTGAGCCTCTTCTGCAGCAACAAACCATGTAATCATCCACATTTTCCAGAGCGCTCTCCTCATAATTGAAAATCTCTGTTTTGCAGGTTCGCAGTGAAAACAGGCAACTATTTTCTGCTTTGCACAGACGAGGAACATCATTGAAATGAAAAAGCTAACCAGTATCTCCCTGTGGATCATGATAATCAGTTTCCGACTTGAATTTCAGATCATTCTTTTATTTACCTCCATTCTCTCAATCAAGTTTGTGTTCATTATTAAAAAGAAATAATAAAGATCATGATGCAGCTTTTCGCTTTACATTATGCAGCCATCTGACTCCTGACAAGCCTCCATTCACTGGTGGACCAAAGGGGGCACCAAAGGGGGGCGACCATGTTCGAACAAACCGCAGCAAAAATGCCTTCTTGGATGCCTCTATATGGTAGATGAAACATGATTGAAACATGAAGTGCCCTCTAGGGTGCCCTTGTAGTGGAGAAAATGTGATAAAGTGATCTCTAGGGTGCCCTTAAATTAAGAAAACATGATGAAGTGCCCTCTAGGGTGCCCTTCCAGTGGAGAAAATGTGATGAAGTGCCCTCTATGGTTCCCTTCTAGTGGAGAAAGTGTGATAAAGTGATCTCTAGGGTGCCCTTCCAGTGGAGAAAATGTGATGAAGTGATCTCTAGGGTGCCCTTAAATTTAGAAAACATGATGAAGTGCCCTCTAGGGTGCCCTTATTTGAAGAAAATGTGGTCAAGTACCCTCTAGATGACCTTATGCCCGACTGTATGCTGCTGGTGCCCTGTTTATTTTTTCCGCCCCCGCCCCTCTGACAATCTGAGTCCACCACTGCATCACTCCACTCCATCACGTTTCAAGTCTCTTAAACAGTGACCCCTGTGGCCTATTTTAGATTATGATAAGCAGTCTCTGGATCGTTGTTTTCCACATTAACATTTCATCCATCACTTCGGAAACAAGCTCATCCCGGCTGTCTGATTGTTGTGGCCCTGGACTGGGCAGGCGTCCAACCTGACGCACCCCAGCAGCTCACTCACCGTCCTCATGTGACCGGCATGCATTTCATTTGAGGATGCATGAGGGAAAACTTGTCGATTGTTCCCTATATGTAATAAACGTGCACTTTTCCTTTTTCTCTGCATTTGATTCCTTCCAGGCAATTCTATGCTTGTGATATTCTTTATTTACGTGTGTGTGTGACTCACACTACACAGCAAAGTGGCATTTACAACTTTGCAAAAATGTAAACAAAGTTGAATCACAGGAAAAGCTATTTTTAACAGGTGGATTACACAGTTGGTCAGCTTTCATCGTTTAGCTTTACACATGTCTCCGTGCGACGACAGAGTAGCCCAAAAGTTTGCTTCTAGATATGGAAGTGACGAAATGTTGACCGTCACTGATTAAAGAGGCCGGAGACAAAAAACAGGCAACTCAATACAAGAGCTTAATCCAAAGTAACACAACTCTCAGCTGCACCGTGGCGGGACGGAGCCACTGTGAGCTCCATTAATAAGGAGACGCCAGGATACGTGATTCTCTTATCATCACCAATCAAATGCAGTTCAACAGTGGACGTCAGTCTTTGTTGTTGGGCCCACTTGGTAACGACAGCTATTCGGGTACATGCTGCTGTTCAACATCTAAATTTAAACTCTCTGTGTGTGCCAAGGAGGTTTGGATAAAAGCCCTGTTAATTCCAGGCAAGCAGATGCAGATGCCAAGCTATCATGATACAATGGCTGAACCCTACACATCAGCGGTGCATTGTGAAGTCATATGATCACGATGGATAACCTTGAGTAACTCCAAATAAGGATGATTGGTAGAGACAGATACATATTTATTCTTTACATAATACAAAAAACACATATTTGGAATACAAATGTATACATTTACTACAAATAAGACACTTTTGATCACTTTTAGAAAAGTATGTTGTTGCAGTCATATGAATAACAGAATCAATACTAAAAAACTAAGGTTAAACGTGCAAAACAGCACATAAATATATACATAATACTACATTGTAGGGTGCATTTATATTTTCCATAATTTTAAAATCATTGTTCGAACCAGATATTTGTGCATCTATGTCATCTTCTTTGTCTTTTGGAGTACATGTTAGTGATGTTTTCACATGTCAGACTAAATATAGAGATACAGATATAAACCAAAAAAAAAGGAGCAACAACCTCTCTACCTCTCTCTCTTTCTCTTTCCACCAATTAGCATGCAGTATTGTGTCTCTAGGATACCTGAAACCATGACAACAGCAGGTTACTGTTCCCATCTGGTACCTTGAGCTCCATCTGGTGGTAATAAAGAGGAAGGTCACTTTGGAGACAAATTTAGGAAGACCCTTGTTAGAGGCTCATGTATGCCACTGTGTAGACAGTTATACTCCATTATAGTCCAAAAAACATGAATGTTTTTGCAAAACTTATATATAGACACTAATAAATGTAACAAAGACCATTTTTGTGTAATAGTGCCTTTTATTTACCTGAGCATGTTTTGACATATTGCACTTTGCATAAACATATAAACAAATGAAGAAGAGCACGCTTCAAAAATAAGAAAATAAATAAATGCATAATTTAAAAAAGGAAAATAAAATAAATACTGAATAATTCAATTAATATATATAAACATATTAAAATAAATAAGCAATTATAATAATACAGATAATGATATGTTAAAAACAGTAATAATAAGCATGACAACAATAATAATGAAAATAGTTTTATTACTTGTATATCTCCCCCATTCTGCTTCTGTAAATCAAACATACATACATTACAGAATGCAACTTATACTGTCAGAAACTCTATTTTGACAAAATAATCTTTTTATTATTCATTTTTATTAGGGCTTTTATTACCTTTGCTAATGCAGCTGGAGAATGACAGGAAAGGTGGGAGAGAGAGAGGGGATGACACAACAAAGGACCACGGTAAAAACCAAGTCTAAATGATGTCTTTTTCAGACATCGTTTAGACTTTTGTTTTCCAACATTTTTCAAACTTTTTTTTTCAAAAAAAACATTTTCCAACATTTTTCAAACTTTTTTTTCCCAGACATTTTTTTCAGACTTTTTTTTCAGACATTTTTTTTCTTTTTTTTTTTTTTTTTTTACCTTTTTCAGACATCGTTTAGACTTTTGTTTTCCAACATTTTTCAGACTTTTCCCAACATTTTTCAAACTTTTCTTTCAGACACTTTTCAGACTTTTTTTTACGGACATTTTTTCAGACTTTTTTTTGGGACATTTTTCAGACTTTTTTTTTAC
>CAKAOH010033222.1:0-34608 GCA_916701665.1 Sebastiscus tertius
TATATATATAAATAATCCATCCGTAGAGCTTTTAGAAAGGTGCTGAATAAAAGTCTTCCTGAAAAAAAATTATGATTTTGAATTAATCATATAAAAAATGTTGGCGGGTCCAAAATGAATGTTTTGATGTTTGGTTCTCACATACTTCTAACAAGGTGTGACATCTAGTGGCTGAATGTTATCAATGTAATCAATAGCACCTTTAATATGAACATATTGCTAAGTACCGGTTGAACCAAGTGTTTTAGTAGCCTAAATCTAACAACATATGGGAGGCGGAACACACACCTGACTCTTTGACTCGATGTCCTTTCTATGACTTCTATGCAGTATAACACGTCACTGGTAAAAATGTTGCTCATGAACATAATCAAGGAAGCAATTACATTTCCTCTAAAAACCTATTCGGCAAAGCAAATTAGTCGTATATAAAGTATTTTGTAGGAGACTAGATTGGTACAATATGCAGCGGTGTCGATACCTGACCATGCACAGCTCATGTGTGGTCATACATACTAACACTATCCATGTTTTAAAACCAGCAAATTGATGGAAGTTAACAACAATACCGCGGCTGCCAGGGGATGCTGCCGGTATAGAATTCTTGATACTCAATTATTTTAATCCAGCAGTTCATTATTTATTAATTTGCTGGGTCTGGTAGTTCATAATTTAGGTCCCAGAAAGTAAAAATTCAGCTGTGGAGCAATTAA
Source organism: Sebastiscus tertius (assembly GCA_916701665.1). NCBI lineage: Eukaryota > Metazoa > Chordata > Actinopteri > Perciformes > Sebastidae > Sebastiscus > Sebastiscus tertius. Next base: position 714 of record CAKAOH010033222.1, read on the forward strand.
GGGGGGATGTTCAGCAACGGAGCCCAAATCCACCTCCAGCTAATGTTTATAATATTCAAATACCGCCATGGATTCCATTCCTCTGTATCATTACGAGTCCTCACTGCGCTACAAGTTTGAGTCAAACATAAGAATAGTTGGAGGCGATGTGTTCCTTGGGGTTTAGTGGAAATTAAAGTTTTAGAAATTGGTTCATGCCAATCAATGTGGTGAGTAAGGGGGGAGGGAGAGGCAGGGAGAGGGAGAGATGCAGGAAGAGAAAATAATGAGGCCAATAGTGCAGGAAGGATGAACCGCCATGATGATTGGAGTGACAGTGACTGAGTGGAAGAGGAGGGGAGACAGCCGCGGAAATCCAAACTCATTGCATCTTAAGCTCAACGTACCCAAACTCCTCTGCAGCACTTGTCTCCTTACAAACTGCCAATCCACCCGGAGTGTCTCCTCGCTCCATCATCCTTCACCACTCTATCCCACCCTCCCTCACATGCCACAATATTTTCCTTTCTTCCCGCCTTCCTCTGCTCCATCTCCACCCCCGCCTCCTTCCTCTCCTTCACTGTTTGGATTTGGGCAGACTTGAACTTCCCCCCTCTGTCCCCCAACCAGCTATGAATCACATGGAGGCCAGGGACCCAGTGGCTGCCAGGGCCTCCTGATGACTCCCAGCCCGGCCATAACAAGTGGCTGACAGCTCTATTTACATAAGACCAGCAGGCAGCGCGGGGGGAAACCAGCCCAGTCTAAGTTACACACACACACACACACATATATACGCTGTGTGCAAGAGGCAGATATGTCATAATAACACTTGTGGTTGGGGCTATGAATGAAATAAATACGGGAGATGCACAGTCAATAGGTTTTATGGCCTCGGGGCGGAGATCCAAGCATTTGTTTTTTGGAGTTTTTCCACATGAGTGCAGAGGGTGGTGGGACCCAGGGGACGGGGGCGCGGGGGGGGGCCTTTAGACCTCTATATCCGCCCCAGTCATACGTCTCTCATCACTAGATACCGAGCAGAGCGGAGTGAAGTATAGCCTTGTTGATTGATGTTTAGCTGTTATATTAGGGCTAATGTGCCTCTTTGACCTTTCAGCTAGACATGAGCGCTGACCTCTTTGGCTCTAATAATTAGGGCTGTGTATTGGCAAGAATCTGGCGATAGGATCATGATAAAGGTGTGATTATTATTATTCATATATTGCGATACTGTAAGCAAGGCAATATATTGCGATTTTTTTTTAAATTTAGATTCAGGAAAACTGTCATAGTATAAAGAACACATCAGAAATAAACCATTTTGTTACACAGTTTTGTTGAATACTCGATTCAATCACGGTGTTCTATGGTCTGTTATTTCTTTATAGCAGACCGTTGCTATGGGCACAGTTCCAATGTCGGACTCTGGCAGACTGTTTTTGTGTCAAATTATTGATTTCTTAAGTAGGTAGCCGTGGAATAAGCGGGATAATGTACAGCTAGCGGGTCATTGTTGTGAAATAAATCCTTCGCTTTACATCGGGGTCCACCAACATCACCCTTTCAGGGTTTATTTTACAAGAATGACTGTTTCATTGTACATTATCCCTTACTTAGAAAATAATAGACAAAAGTACCATGTTTTTTGCCCCAAACTGCATGTGTAGTATGTAAGTTGGCATGTCTGTAAAGGGGAGACTCGTGGGTACCCGTTGAATCTACTTTCATTAACATATCTTGAAGTCAGATGCCAGACACTGTGAAAATGGCTATGCCAGCTTTTCCTCGCCAAAAATGAGTGTAACTTTGGAGCGTTATTTAACCTCCTTCTCGACAAGCTAGTATGACATGGTTGGTACCGATGGATTCCTTAGGTCCACTCTAGCTTTAAAACTGAGTCCGCTACAACATCCGAAAGATCAAATAGTTGCCAGGCACGATTTTTTTAAGAGGTTAATTAAAAATCAATGTTAATAATCAATGTTTTGGGGAATTGATGCAGTATCGCACAACATACAGTAATATCGCGATGCTCATGTGTATTGATATTTTCTTACACCCCTACTAATAATACATCTTTGTCTACATTTCAAATATCAAAAATGATGATTATACTTTAAATATCCACTGTAAGTAAAGAGTAAAAGGGAAATCTGGTATTTGATATGAAATTCTAACCCTGTCCTCAACTCGACTGTTTATTATTAGGCAGACTTTCCCATCTCATGCGAGGACAACCAGTTTTGCAGGTGTGTTGCTGCTTATTTACCCCGGTGGGTAGCTGAGGGGGGAGATGGAGAGCGTATACTGTGTCTCCCAGACTGACAGCTGGGGAGAATGTTTATGAAATAAACATGGGCCTGATGCAATGCTCAGAACCTGCTCTGCAGTGGCCTTGGAAGCCTCCTGTATCATCCCCCCACCTCTCTTTCTTTCATTCTTTCCATCTTTCTGCAATACATAAACACACACATATGCTCTGATACACACACACACACACACACACTCACACTCCCCAGAGCTGTGGATACAAAGGTGCTCACGGGCCTAATGGGGTCAAACAGACTGTAAATCAATTGTAAAGCCTTCTCTCCAGAGCTTCTTGCCGAGGACAGGCTCTGCCACTTGAAGTCCTTCACTCTGCTCCGCGCAGGCAGCTACAGTATATAACACATGTATCACGTTACACTGTGGAAGAATTTTAAAGTACAAATGTTGCGAACACAACGATGATAAATGTCGCACTGGGTGCTCTACACGCTGCTTATCAGTGCTGAGGACAAGTGTGATGGATTGAGTTCATGGACTCACCGTACTTTCCTGACATCTTGTGACACACGCACATGCTCAGCTCCTCCGCATTGCCCAGTGATCCAAATTGCATCCTGCTAGAGCTGATTGACGTCTTTATTATAAGACAGGTTTACAAACAGGAAAAAAATTAAATCAAATTTGGACTTAAATTTGAATTCTTCTCATTTTTGTGTGAAGAATTATAAGATAACTGCAGCTATTGTGCTAATTTGATAATTTTTCAATCAGTTTCATTTAATATTTTAGTCATCTTTTTCATTTTACTACTACTATACTGTAAATACAATTTTTTTAGATGGACAATGCAATAAAATAGGACCCTTTTTTAAAGAAAGTTAAAGAATCATTATCACTTAAAAAAAAGTTGTTTGTTTGTCGTCTTGCAGAAAGACATGACAAAGCATGAATTCAGATTTTTACAAATCTGCCTCATTCTGTTTTTATTTTGGCATACTTTTGATTAGTTTACAACAACTTTGCTGCCGTATTTATGCCAATTGATGTTATATTGAGTGTTGATGGAGCAGCTACATTGCTAGCACAGCCTGGCACTGATCGATCCAAACTCCGTTCAGAAAACAAGCATTTTAAAAGTTATTTGCCTGTCGTTTAGCAGACAGAGCAGACAAAGCATGAATTCAGACTTTTTTTTACAAATTGGCATTGTTATGTAGTTAATTCAGCATCCTTCTGATCCGTTTATTGCAATAAAATCACGGCACAATCTGTTATTTTGGCTTCATAGTTTTTTTTGGCAGTAGCAACGTGTGGCTTGCTGGACACGTCAGTACAAAGGCGCTGTATGTGAATATAGCTCGCCACCGGGTGATGTTATGAACCCAGACATGATGGCTTTTGGTTTTCTGACATATCTGGGACTTCCACAACATGTACAAAGCAACAACAGAGGTTATTTCTTCCATGGTTGATGATGGAAATGGTGGAAAGAAAAAGTTGTTGGAGACAAACCCCTTCTCCTCTCCGGCGTGTCTAGAGCGAGTAACGCGAATAAACACAAATGATCCTGGTGGTCCAACTCGTGCGAGTAAAGCGAGACATAAATTTGCATCGCTCTTGGTCTGAACACAGCTTGAGTGTTTTAGTTACACGTGTCATTTATACGCCACGCCGTTAACGTGAAATGGTGGCGGTTATATTTAGGCAACAAAACCATGGTAGCTGTCACAGTTAGGTTTAGGCAACAAAACCATTTTGTTAGGTTTGGGAAAAACATCATGGTTGGGCTTAAAATAACTACATATAACGTAAAATATGTACGTTAACAACATAACATCAGTGCAGAAAACACATCACAAACGCCATAACTAACTAACGATTAACAACATTATATAACTCAACAACACTTTGGGACATGAACACCGGTTGCCTGGTTGAAAGTCCTCTCACAGGGCATCTTGGATCACAACAATGACTCGCTAGCTGTTCATTATCCCGCTTATTACGCGGCTACTTACTTAAGAAATCAGTAATTTGACACAAAAATGGTCCTCCAGGGTCCAAGATCAGAACTGCATCCATAGCAACGGTCTGATATAAGAAAATAACAGACCATAGAATGCCATAATTGAACAAAGTCTTGTAATAAAAATTCATGTATACTGTATGCTATCCCAATTTAACCCCAGCACACATACCAGTATATGAATACACACGTTTCTACAGTATCTTATATGTAGTCAAGCACACACCTACATCATAAATCATACCAACGGACATTCACTTTGGAAATAGTGTTAGTTTCTGTGAGCACTTTTCCTATTTTGCAGGCACAAAAGCAGGAATTGATAGGTCTAATCTCAGCTTTGCCTCAGCAGTCTCAGAAAGATTGGTGGAGACCAGGAGATGTATAGATGTATTAGATCGTGATGCATTGCTGCGAGGTAAAATATCTCAGACATATGTTTTTTTAAATACCTTCAACAACCATCCAAGGCCACACAAGAGAGACAGTCTTGGTTCAAATTTTAAAAAGGCTGATTCTTATTGTCAGTAGCGCTTGCTCTCCGAGACAACATGCGTTAATAAATCATAATGTTAGACGCTTGGCATTGTGCTTGTCGGCTGACTTGACGTGCCGTTGAAAGGCTAATGATGGCTCTGCATGTTTTATCAGCAGCCTGCAAATTACCGTGTTTTTGGAACGTCAATACTCAGCCAAAATAGAAGGTGTGCTGAGAGAAATATCTGTTTTTAGGTGTAATGAAAATGCTATAAGTCTGATGATCGCTCTGTATGTACATTATGCATAAGAACGTATTGACAGCAATAAAAATGATTTCGCAACAGAGTCAAGAACAGACTTTTCAGCGGCCAATCAATAGGACAAAGTTTGTTTTAATCATGGCCTTGAGACGTTCATTACAAATCAAGTGGTATTGAGTGAATAAATCACCTTAATATGCATTTAATTCCTAAAAGCAAAGACTGAAATATCCCCCCACAGATGAACTCGGGGCTCAACGCTTCACAAGCATCCAAAACTCTGACTAATGTCCTGAGCAGCTCAGGCGGTTGCTAGGAATAACAGGCCCCCGGTCACTGTGGAGTACTGGCCTCTGTGTGCCATTATTCCCGCAAACGACCGGAAAGAAAAGTCACTTGCTGGAGTAACAGCTCCCCGGACGGGAGGCCGCGGTGCAGACTGTGAAAAAAGACACAGGTGGGTTGTTTGCCCATGCTGCGAGGAAGAAAGAGCACCAGCATCCTGCTCGAGTGCTCACTTGTATGTTTGCGTGTGATTGGTAGCGGGGGGTTTCTGTAACGATGGATCCGTGATGGAAGGTGGCCCTCGCTTGGCTCCAACATCCTGTTTCTCCACAAGCAAAAGTTCAGCTGGTTAAAAAAGAAGCTCTAAATTCCATTCACATCCGTTCAGATTCAGTCCTGTGGTTTGAATGCGTTACAGAGGCAGTTAACAAGACTAATGGTGCTTTTAGTCCCCCTTGGTAGAAAATCAAAATGAGTCCTGTTTTATTATCATCGACTGAGAATGAGCTGGCAATCTGAAATGTGTGCACGGTTACAGATGTGAACTCAGTTTGTCTTAAATTATTCACTTATTTGAATACTTAAAGTATCAGACAGAATAAGTGATCTCACTACCTGAGTCATATCCTAAAACTGAGCTGTGGATGTTATGTCCTCAGTTACATCCATAATTTTACTTCAGTAATTGTTTGTGCCAAACTCCTGTTTAAAAGGAAGCACATTTGTAGCTTCAGTTATACAAACCTTTCTCTGGAGTTAGAGATAATCTCATTGGATGAGTTCAATTTCAGTGGGTGGAGCAAAACATATTTTAGGATTGCTAGTTAAATTAAGTATGAATGGCATATATTGCAGATTAGCTTTACTAATCTTTTGAGAAAGTTCAGCCTACCGCGGGGGCTGCTGATCTTGTTCCACACAGATCATCTGGTCTTTACGAATCCATCTAAAATGAGTCCATTCTGGTGTGGATCAGCCTCAGACTGGACCAGAACAGGCTGCAGTAAAGTGTGGTCTGCAGAGAAGATAATTGGCACCAACCTGGGTGGAAAAATTGGTAATATCATACAACAATATCTACATGATAAAACTTGATATGTATGTTTGGGCACTCACACATCATTATATGTCTTGACCAGTATCCATGAGTCAATCATCGGGCAGCGAGTCTCACAATAATTTTCTCACATTTTCACAACTTGGGGGTTACCTTCTAGACACGACCCTTTTGCAAGGAAGTTGAAGCTTGTGATAGTTGGAAAAACAGCCACTAAGACAATGTATCCTCATACAATAGTTCAGAAGATGTCTTACAAAAAGTTATTTGTTATTTTTCGTGCGTTTTCCTCTGAATGTCCCGATTGATCAGTGCACATGCACCAGCCCCTGTAGTGTTTAGGCAACAAAACTACTTAGTTAGGTTTAGGAAAAGACTGTGGTTTGGGTTAAAATAACTCCGGAAATGGCGTTACTTAAGTACGGAAGTTACGTTACAAATAAGTCAACAGTGACTTCTGGTTTCACACAGGACACAAACAGCAGTCTCCTAGGTGACTCCACCCTGACCACCGCCCTATGCAGACCGTATAGGCTTTTATACTATACATTGCCTGTCCTGGCTCACGATTACATGGATTGAATTGATTTTATGGATATGCAAATGATAATGCATTACTTTTCAAAGGTGTACCTACAAACAGTGTATGAAAACAGCCTCTCCCCAGATTCGCCTGTTTCATAACAGCTTTAAGGTTAGGGAAAAGTTGTGGTCTTGGTTTAATATTGGAAAAGTCAACAGTCACCTGAAGCACGAGACAGGACGTCATTACCTTTAAATATTTAGCTAAAACTCTTTCCCTTAAACAAAATGCTTTTGTAACCTAAATCCAACCCTGGATTTTCTAGAAGATATGTGTATCTTCTGGTAAATTTACTCTTGTTTTAGTATATTGACAACTACTGCCTGTAAACCAGACTCAAATTTATTGTATGTTTAAACTAGGGCTGTAAAAGTAAACTCGATAATAACATTTTAACGCCACTAATTTCTTTAATGCGTTAACGCAACTTGCAATTTTTAGGTTTTAGCTGGCTCAGTTTTAAAGCTACAGTGAAGATACTGGCATCTTAAGAAACTAGAAATCCTAAAGAATTCATTGGTACCAACCATGTCACAGTAACATGTCTTGCCCTATAACCTCAACATATGTGCATGAAAATGGGTTCTATGGGTACCCATGAGTCTCCCCTTTACAGACATGCCCACTTTATGATAATCACATGCAGTTTTGGGGCAAGTCATAGTCAAGTCAGCACACTGACAGCTGCCATGTTATGAATTGAGCATATTTCTTATGCTAAATGCAATACCTGTGAGGGTTTCTGGACAATATTTGTCATTGTTTTGTGTTGGTAATTGATTTCCAATAACAAATATATACATACATTTGCATAAAGCAGCATATTTGCCCACACCCATGTTGATAAGAGTATTAAATACTTGACAAATCTCCCTTTAAGGTACATTTTGAACAGATGTGCGATAAATATTTTAATTGAGTTTAAACATACTTGAGTTCAGTTGATTCTGATTATAATATGTGTCCAAAATTGTAATCAATGAGAGCCGTGCACGATGTCTTTCAAACCTTCATCAGTTTTTATGGGCAGAATTGAATCCAGTTGTATATAGTTTATATCGTCCATAGTCCATCCTCATTTATACTTCTAGTCCTCCAAGCTGGGACAAAACAGCTCTGTCCTGTAACACAGCACCACCCAGAGATACGATCACAACTTCACTTCTGTTCCAACTCTCACCTGAGGAATATTTCCCTGATTGGCATGCTGTGATCACACTCATCTAATGTTCCTATTCCCTCGGCCAAAATCGCTTACAGCACCACTGTCAGTCAGCGTGGAGTCTAGATGTTATCTTAACATGCACGACTCACCCCTCTGACAATCACCAACATTCATTCCACCTTAACTCTGGCTAATTGGTTTGGCAGGCTCATTCTTTCATTTAGTTCCCTCTGACTGAAAGCTCTAGATTAGCCTATACCTGTAGTGTTAAATGCTGGAACTCCAGCTAATAGATGTCACAGGAATCCGTGAGAAATGAAGCAACTCTTATGTTCTGTAGATCTAAACTCACATGGACAGAATCCTGCAGGCCATGAGTCATGAGACTACTCTACTGTACTCCACCGCTGTAATGATCTGCTGCAGTAGTTCACTTTGCAGGGTATTGCATCATGATCAGCGATAGAATGAATCCTGACAGACAGCCAGAGGGGCACTTAGCTCCTGCATTCTCAGCTTCATGTCATTTTTGCTTTATCGCGATAATGCTCAAGCATAGATGAACGCAGAAGGCCGACAAGTGGCTGTCATGACCTCAAAACTCATTTCATATCTAATTAGGTCACATCTCCAACAGTGAAACACGGTTCTCCTATGTCAGTGTAATAATGTGCAGATTTCAACCTCCGTGATGACGATGTGCTGTTTCAGTGCTTGCAGGAAATATGAAGAACTAGATTGGTGAATAAATGTTTCTTTAAAATGACTATATTGTTGGTATATGAATTTAATTTAGGTTTGTTGAGTGTGAGTTATATAGAAATTCAACCCCCCATACAGTTGTCATGAATTGGGGAAATTAGCGACTAATCTCTAATTAATTAGAGACCAAAACCATTTTTTGTACCAGGCTGTAAACATGTTTATTTGTGCTGTAAAGTTGGGTATTTTAACTCGGGGGTAGACGAAGATTGACTTGCTTTTGGAGCCAGCCTCAAGTGGCCATTTGAGGAACTGCGGTTTTGGCACTTCCGCGTTGGCTTCATTTCTCATGTGATATGACTGAAAGTTCCAGAACAGCTACTAAATGGACCTTGAGCTGAGATTGTAAACTGTTATGACTGTTTCCAAGGTAAAAAATTAACTTTCAAACTAGCACTTAAATTTGAAGCTATACAGCCAAGACACAGTTAGCTTAGTATAGAGAGTGGAAGCATGGGAAACAGCTAGCGTTGCTCTGTCCAAAGAGTAACAAAATCGGGCTACCAGACCCAATTTACACATTCTTGTTTGTTTAATCTGTATAAAACATGAAGTGAAGAAACAAAATGTGGTTAATTCTTGTGGAATTACAACATCCAGGTCGGTCACATGATGCCATTGGGCCCAGGAAGACTTACATTGGGAAAGAGATGTTTTTATGGGTAAATCATATTCCCAGTACAAACAGCCCTTTTTTAAATCATTATGTACTAAAAGTTGTAAATTTCACTAATAGCCAAATCCAAAGCCTGAGTTATTTTCCTAGACATAATGAACTGCCGTTCATTTGAGCGAGCTGTGAGCGAGCCGTGACCGAGCGGTTGGGTGGCGGGGTTAAAGAAAACACTAGTGTGCATGCTCTATGGGCCCAATGGATGCGGAATATCCGAGTAACTTTATACCCGGCATTCGAACGATTTTGGCATCATGCACAACTGAGGAACTTTCATAGGAATGAACAGGGACCAGCCTTCAATGCTGTATCCAGTTCTCTTAATACATCCATGGGCTAGGTTAGATCGCATGCTAAGCTAAGCTAACTTGCTGCTGGTTGTGGCTTCATATCGAATGGACAGATATTAGAGTGGCACTGATCTTCTCATCTAACTCTCAGCAGCGAAAAAGTCAAAATCTCAAACTATTTCTTTTAAAGTGCTGAGAAACAAATGGAAATTTAAACTTTCCATGACAACTGGGCACACTCTATTAGCTGATGAAGATTAGACTTTGTGCTTCAGAACAGCTCCTAAATGGACCCAGAGGTGAGATTGTTTATCACCACTGAAAGAGTAGGCAGTAGACTAAATTTAATTTAGAATGGCATAGAAATGTACAATTTAGTATGACACCTCTGGGACATGCCTGTACTGCACAATAGCGCATGCATATTCACTCTTTTCTGAGTTTTTTACGGTTTTGACTAAAGCCCGGTCCAATTAAGAGAGCTTGTGAGTACAGCATGCAGATTTGAACGTGGCTCGGGGGCCTCTAATGCTGCAGGACACGGGGGAGGCGGGGGCGTCTCACCCTGGCCCAACTCCAATTACACTGCTTCTAAACTTCTTACTGTAAAATTTCCATATTCCTCCCACAGGCCCAATGAAGAGTGCAAAGCAATATTTCTGGCAGGAGTAAAAGAACCAACACAAGGGAATCTCCCTTTAAGAAAACCTGAGGGGGCAAAGCAGTAAATTTCAGCTACTTTTACAGCGGTGTTTTCAAGATCTGAGGAAATTGAATACAGCGCTGATATAGCCTGGACGCTTATTAAGCCCAGCCTTTTGTAATAGGAGAGAGGCTTGTTCTACAGCAGGTAGACTCGCCAAGAAAGGGTGATTTCACTGAAGCGGCAACACCAGACCGAGAAGTGGTGAGACAAGAGGATTACTCACTACCTGAAACATGATGTGGACAGGAGGATGGCCACGTTCCAAGTCTCTCCAACCATGCTTTTTTGCCCCGGCTGTAAATGTTTATGAATCCTCTAATTTGACGGTTCTTTTTGTAATTCACGGTTGATTTCGGCTCAAAGCTAACAATGACGTTACTGCTGTCACGAACTGGAAATGTTTACTTTGAAAACATTAACTGGGAACGCTCAAGTTAATCTAACAGAACTTTCTTGTCTTGTGCAGCCGTTAAAAGTTTTACTGTTCAATAAAGAGTAATTGGGGTGAGGCAAAGCTGGCGCTATTGACATGTCAAAGTGACATGGCTAATATAAAAGACACCTTTCTGTGTATTTTCCCAGCCTGCCAAAGTAAACAGTCCCACTTATTGCTGCAACTTCAGTATTTTACAGCCCTTCACAGAAATTCAGTTGACACTGATGCAATCCATGGACTCTGCTAATACTGCCGTGAAAATACATTTGGATTATTTGCAGAATTAACTCAGAACTGTTCAATGCCCCCCTCCAACCGTAGGCTGACTGCACTGTAATACATAATTAAAATATATTTGCAACAATTTCTCTAAGATATTTTAGTGGTGTAACATATTTGCTGTTATTATAACATATTTCTGGATTAAAGTTTAGTTTAATCTGTTAGCTCAGTATCCAACAGTTAGTTTTGGCAGTTCAGGCTGTTCTCATACACTGTTCGTAGCTATACCTATGAGAAGTAAAACACTGAATTTGTCAATTCAAAATCAATTTGTGTGTAATTCACGTAATCGTAAACCAGGAAGAATAAAGACCGCCGAACGCCGCGTAGGGAGGAGATTGGGATGGATCGGTGGGTCGAAAAATATCAGACTTTTTGCCCAGGAGACCAGCATCAGTGTCCCGTGTGAAAACAGAAGTAAATGTTGATTTATTTGTAACTTATGTACTTAAATAGCATCACTACCGGAGTTGTTTTAAGCCAAACCACGATCTTTCCCTAAACCTAACTAAGTAGTTTTGTTGCCTAAACTTAAGGAATAAAAAGACTGTATGCATTTTATGAGCAGATATTGACGTGTTGCTGGCATTCGTTGGAAAATGAATGAAAAAGGAGGAACACATTTTTCATATGATATCATAGGATCCATTGCATGAACATACGTTGGGCAGTTACTGGGTATAAACACACTTAATCTAATGTGTAAATGTCCACTTAGCTTAGCTCTAATTTATGTGTTCGCTAAGTTTGAATTTCTGAACATTCTCCGCAATGGATGGTTCTATATTAGTTACGGTGAATTGGTGCCGTGGAACTGTCTGCACCTAAGGCACTCTTTCATGTAGGTTTTTAAGGAACACTAACCTGTTTTTTTAACGTACCAAGCCTCAGTGTGGTGTGCTTGGCTGCAAGGAGGTGACGTGATGACAATGGGCACAGGAGATGGGGTTGGAGGCGTGGAAGATTATGGTTGGCACCGCTCGTCTCTGGCCCCGGAGGCTCTCTGGGAGGCGGCTGGGAGCTCGGCTCAGGTGGAATGAGGTCATATAGCAGCCATGTGAGCACAGAGCAACTCCACAGGTTATTGTCCCATGGCTGCTTTCTCTTTGTGGATATACATGTGTGTGCGCACATGGCCGACATGTCTGCTATAGACATTAAGGACACGGGCCCGTATTTATCAAACGGAAAAAGAGAAGTTGCAGTTGGTTGCAATCTGCAACCTCATTGTTAGATGCTACCAAATCCTGCACACTGCACCTTTAAATTGGAGAGTTAAGAGTAGATGAGACCACAGTTTGCGGGAGTGAGTGATTAAGTTGAATTTGAATGATTTCTGAGGAGTGTTTATAACCTTTACTATCCAGTTTACCTGTGACAGCCTGTAGCCTTCGTAATAATCGTATAGACATTATGAGACCAGAAATATGTTATTTCTGGTTTAATTACTCAGGTTTAGGGTCAGGTATCGGTACTCACTACTATAAAATAACCCAGTCCCAAGTAGTATGAAAACTTTTCCAGTCAGACGATACCTGCATTCAATCCTTTTTGTACCCAAATGACTATTTGTATGTTTGCTTGCAGACAGTCACAGCAGTCTATTTGACGGAGTTGGCATTTCAGCGTGCCAAGTTGCCGCCAAAATGCTTGAAAGTATGGCTGCATGTGCTGTCACGTCTGATCAAAATAGATGCGGTGGTGGTGGCATTCAATGCAACTGCATGCTTCCATTCACATGATGGGTATCGAATGAGGTAAAAAAAAAGGTATCAAATGAAGTACTCTATTGGTATCGGTATCACTTTAAGGGTACTGGTAGTGGTATTGGTAATGGTATAGTAATTTTATATCACTTTATGAGGAGGACAGTTTCCCTTGTATGTGTGTTGTTAGTGTGTTAGTGTGTGTGTGATGTCTGTATGTAAAGTAGTGACATTACTCATGTAGGCTTAATCCCCACACAGACTCAACTATTACCTTGTATAATTTACATAATCCCTTCTAATGTGGCTCTATATGTGGTCATGATGCTGCCTATTTGACCCCCTTTACCACTGAACAAGATGAGGATGAGCAGTACTGCTTTACAGAAAAGCACACACAATTTTTCCCTTTTTGACAACGACAAAAAAATGGAGAAAAAAAGTATATATATATTTTTTGGTTTTCCAGAATGAACGTTGAATGAATGAATGGATGACATTCGGACCTGTTCACTATTACTTTCTGTGCATCATCATTGTCAGCTGTCTGCGGTTTGGCTTCCTTTTCATCTCATTTTCTATAATTTATTCACAACTTTTTATATTATAAGAATATTTCATTGTTATTTTTAGAGTGGAAATATAAAAAAAATCATACAAATAAAAAGAATAAAGAATTGGAAAGATGTATGGTAAATCCTTGTGTCTGATTCCTGCACTGACACTGATCTTGCTGGACAGATCCACTCCGTTATGACAACTTCCAATGAGCATGACAATAAGTCTGTTTAAGGACTTTTGACTCACTGCCTGTTTCAATACATTTTCTGAATGCATAGGAGGGAGGAAATGGCATTAAATATCTAAACTAATATATTGTGAAAAATAGTCGCATGCAGGTGTAGCACATAGACATATTATTATGTCATTATGCATCGTGCTTTCCATAAAACTGTTTTATTCTGCAGTGTCTAGTACTGTAATGATCATATTCCTGCTTACAAATGTATTTTCCAGAGTTTCATCTGTTTGAAATCAGAATCTCTGGAAAAAGACATGACTTACTAAAAGCCATGAAATGGGTTCATTTGCATGGCAAATAAATCAAATGTCTTTCAGTTTTTATATTAAAAGAATGATTTGGTGACCATATTAAATAACTTGCCAAGATGAGCAATATAGTTGCAGTGTAGCTTTTCATACTTTTCTATAAAACGCGGAGTTTTCTGAGCCACTATTTCACAAACTGTATATCAGGTTAAAGTCTGCTTATTATGTATCACTATAGACCCATCTTGGGAGTCTGCAGAGGGAAGTGAGCTGTGCACATCCTCCTCCTGAAGGCTCCATAATGCATCCTACAGGCCCAAACATAAACCATCCAGCGCACGTTACACAACCCCAAAGGAAACGTACAGCTTGAGATAAGAGTCTGAACAAACATTTCAGTTTTTCTTTGCTCGTGTGCAGGTTTATTTTCAGTAAGTAGGGGTCAGAGAGAGCCACCCCATGGCAGAGGATGTTGTGTCTATGGCTCCTTCCCAGGCTTGTTTCTGCTTACACAAAGTGTCACAACAGGCAGGATATGATGACAAAGTGATGGGATGTAACCAGCAACCTCACTTAAAAATGTGACATGCTGCCTTCACAGCTGGAGCACTTACTTTCTTCCTGAAAGAAACATGATAAAATGCACATGTTTAGAGACGCTTTCTACACAATAATCCTTTAGGCCTGAAAACAGACCCTCATTTTGCTTAACAAAACACGTGAAATGGTTATTTCCTCACCTGATATCCCTTTACAGGAAGAGATCAGGTATTTCCCCTCAAAAGCCCAAGGGGGGGACACATGAGAAAGCTTTTTGCTGATCACTCCGTTCATATATAGTTACATTCTCAACGCAAACAGTTAAGCGAGAATGAAAAAAAGCAAAGCTGATCTCCCCGTGTGATTGATGTTAGTTTCCAGGTGATGTTCCCGTAACTATTTCTCCTTTCAAAGACGGCGAGATCCTTTGAAAAAGATGAAAAATAAGGAAATTCATCTGAACTCTTGATTAGCCTTTATTTAAATCCCGATAAGCACTTGGATCAGGCGGCAGTATCGTCAGCTGGGAAGTGTACTGGAAAGAGAGAAAAAAGAAGTGTGAAACTGTATCTGAGACACACCTGCTCTTAGCGGGTCAGCTGGCCTGTGAAAATCAAGCCTCTTTTCACTGGCAGTGTTAAGGAAATCACACCGTGCCTTGCGCAAACCTCACAATAAAGGCAGCGAGAACAGAAGGCCGGATTTGCTCTTTTGACCCTCTTGTGTTTACACTCCTTTAAGTTTGCAGCACTGCGAGCTCCGTGACTGGTTTCATCAAAGGAACACTGGCCTCCTTTGGAGACTCGCCCTTCCGTGGGAAGACTCACGGCGAGACACAGCCGCAACTCGATCTGCTGCGCATCCATTGATTACAATGTCATCATGACCCACCGTTTGTATACAAGGACCATGGAGTTTGTATGTAGCGGTATTGGTCTTGGTGCAATAAACCTGATAAGGAAAATTAACCTAAAGATATAATACTTTAAAATATTCTTAGAATTTTAATGTTCAGACCTATTTTGTTTTTTTATATTTATCTTAATCTTTGAAAATAAAATTAGGTGAGGTATATTTTTATTAGCCACGCTACTTTTCGCGGGTCATTTGTACGCCCCCAACTAAACTACGGTAATGTACGCAGTTAGATTAAGGAAACAAAGCCACTTATTTAGGTTTTTGAAAAACGTAATAGTTGGGCATTAAGTACGCAAACTAAAACACGTACGGAAACAATGTAACACAACTACGGAAAACACGCTACAAACGGCACTAAAAAATGTGAATCGTCATTAACGTAACATCAACACCGGTCTCAAACACTGGTCTCCTGGTTAAAAGTCAGGTGATTGTCGGACACATGGCAGGATACATGGCATACAAAATAACATGGAAATCAAGAAAGGCGTACTTATTGCACGCTAAATGCCTTGTGTGGCATTCATACGCTTTTTCATAGGAACTGACTGCCCAAGAACGAGTACGACTGACTTTTCCTCTCGCACCACCACAAGGTTGACATTTGCAGTTTTATCTGCAAATGTCAACCTTATTGGATGGATTGCCGTTAACATTCACAATTGTAAAAACATTAATTATTACGTTTTCATCTTGTGCTATCGTCAGTTTAAAAAAAATGTAATTCAAATACTTTGGTTTATGACTAAATACCTGCAATGACATTCCCATTCAGCC
Organism: Sebastiscus tertius; assembly: GCA_916701665.1. NCBI lineage: Eukaryota > Metazoa > Chordata > Actinopteri > Perciformes > Sebastidae > Sebastiscus > Sebastiscus tertius. Next base: position 16,963 of record CAKAOH010033222.1, read on the forward strand.
TCAGCTGGACTTTGTGTTTAGCGCTAATTAGCAAATGTTAGCATGCTAAAGTGCTAAACTAAAATGGTGAGCATAGCAACGGTTATACCTGCTAAACATCAGCATGTTGGCACTGTGAGCACGTTGACGTTAGCATTTAGCTCAAAGCACTGCTTTGCCTAAGTACAGCCTCACAGAGCTGCTAGCACGGTTGTAGACTCCTAGGTTTGTTTACGATTTGCTTGAATTTTCATGAATCACTCATCATGATGTTATTTGTGAGTTAAAACGTCACAAATTTTCTGAAAAGTATTCAACAAATGAACCTTTTATTGCTTGACAGATTGCTCCACACCCTAAAGAGTGCAGTTTATGACTCATCCAGATCGATGTTTTTGACAAGAACTTATCCACCGGTGTCAACTTTTAAAACAATCTTGCTCATGCGCGAAAGCCACAGTGCCGTAACACAATACATCATTACAGTACACCCCGAGTAAAAACCTGCGGAAGGTGATGAAGACTCCGATAAAGCAATCAAGCCCCAAATTGCACTGTGGCATGGGAACACACTGTGGAACAGGCCCAGACCGGCCTACGTCTCATCATCCAGCCCAGCCGCAAGCCACACATAGATGATAATGAGTCTCTGTCAGTGGCATCCGGCAGTATTGAACCAGATCCTGTGTGTCGGGGGAGCAGCCGAGGCAGAGGCACATCCCCTATACCTCTAAGCCCTGTCACCGGCTTGTATTCAGCTTTGGCTGATTAAAACTGATGGGGTGACATGATTGTGACCTGTATGGATTTCTGACGCTCCCAGCCACACTGCCCGACTACATGTGTCTTCTGCCTTTGACAAACCCACCTGGGAGCCCTCCAAACCGAGCTGCAGAATGCATAATTTAAGAGGCAGAAGGCAATCAATACCAAAAACAGTAACGACATGGGAGGGAGAGAAAGAGCCGGAGAGAGAGAAAGAGAGAGAGACAAGGAGGCATCTAAACTTCCTAGCTATGTCCGTCAGCAGCAGTCATAAGTATTAACTTCTAATCCTGGTGTGAATTTCCCCGTCTCAACATGAAACTTCGGCAAAGCTCGATAATCCCCTTCAGGAGTTAAATCCATGCAGAGCAGCATCGATCTTTAGGGGTTAACGTGATATGTTATCATCCTGCCACCGCTATGTTCCACACCTGATTCCTTGGGATGAATAACATGGTAATGAATAAATTGTTTTTCAACTTGCAAAAAGTTCTTGAAGCCTGTGTTGTTCTTGACAGCATTGAATGAAATAAACTGTTAAACCAGAACAGAGATTATGCAGCTTAATTACCATTTTAGTGATTAAAATGATGTTTTAAACATGATGTTTTTATTCCAAACTGGCCTACGAATAGAGCACATTACAAAATCCCCTTTTTTTTTTCCTGTGCAGCGTGAGATTGTTGTTTAACTTTTATGATTGACGTCTCCTTCTCCCGAACAAATTCCTTTCCATTCTGGCACTTCCTCACTGTCACTCTTACTCGGAGCTACAGAGAAACTGCGGTTTTCTAAAGATTAAGGGGCATTTCTAGCATATCCCCCCAAAAACAAACTAAGTAATTGGGTGCCAAACCACTCAAGGACAATGGGAAGAAAGCAGACAAGGGTCTATGGTTGGCGTAATGAGACATAACCACTTGTGTTATTACTTGTGGCAGACAGACTGCAGTCCACACAGGGTACGAAACACTCTGCACGTACTCCTTAACCCCACAGAGAGCCGCCCAAGCGCATTGAAACAATGGAGGTTTTATGAGTCAGATTTGACCTCATTATTGCTTCTATGCAAAAGGCGAACTGTGCTGATTGTGTGATAGCTGGAACTGCTGTCTAAGGTGGATTTGAGATATTTAGTGCTTTCATGAATGGTCATTAAATGTTTCCAGTCTTTAATTACTTTAAATTATCCCACGGTGAACGAGCTGTGGCAGGCCCAACAAGTTCACTGGAGTCTTTTGTATTATATGATTGAGGCTCAAGGCTGTTCGACTTTAAGAGGATTGCTGTGTTTTTTCCTGACATTTAGATTGCATTGTACAGGATGCTGAAATATATGTGTTGTGGTGGATGATGTACTGAACTGCACTGGAGTTCCTCTCTGCCTGTGTCCTGGTCAGTGTGAGATATCCCCTGGACTAGTTTACTGAGAGCCTCAAAGGCCTCGAGTGTGTCAGTGTGAGATGAGCCCTGACAAGCTGCAGCTGGGCAGGGACTTCATGCCTCTTGCGTCTACACCTGGCCACAGGACTGAGCTGCAGTACAGTGTGGTTGTGTACTACTACTGTACACACTCCCTTTCATAATGCATGTGAGAGTAACAGTAACCCGGGTGAAGCTCCGTTACTGCCAGTGGACAGTGGAGGTGTGAGGAAACCGTTAGATTCTACAAAAGAGAATGAATACACCTCTTGGAAACGCCAGTGTTTTCTTATTTACATGGTGTGCGTTCGTAGCTGGCTTGCTATAGAGTTAGCCACAAATAAGCCCTTTCAGGAATTACCTGTTTTTTTCAGAGTTGGAGGGTAGGCCTCGGCTATGCAAAGCCTTCACTTTCACAACCATGGATGAATTAAGAGAACTGGATACAGCGTTGGAGGCGGGGCCCTGTTCATTCCTATGAAAGTTGCTCAGTGGCGCATGAAGCCAAAATGGCTCAACTTCCGAGTAGAAAAGTACCTGGATCCATTGGGCCCATGGAGTGTCATCACGGCTTGCTAACTCCGCCTCCCGGCCCTCGCTCCAGCCTCGATCTGGGTCTCATTCACATGAACAGAGGAAGGGAAATAACTCTGGATTCGGCTTTTAGTGCATTTCACAACTTTTAGGACCTGCTCATTTAAATAAGGGCTATTCAAGTGTTCATACTGGGAAGTTCATCCACCCAAAAAAAAATTATCCGCTGAGTTACAGACCTCTCTTTCCCAATATAAGTCTATGGGAAAAAGTATTTTTGGGTCCAATGGCATCATGTGACGGACACGGAAGTTGTAGTACCGCCGTTTGGCCACTACGAAAATTGTGATCAACGACTGGCGCACTTCCTGGGGGTTTGTTCAAAACGGGACTTCCGGAGTCCTATGTGCAGTTATTGGGGCTAAGATAATGTTACATATTGATTGTCAGGTTTCCATCCAAATTTATTGCAAATTTTAACCAAATTTTGAGAAAATTGGCAACAAAAAAATTCAAATGAATGCTTGTTTCCATCAACTACTGTTATACAATTACTTGGAGTGCGTTCATCGGGATAAGCAGTGGGTGGCGCCAGTTCTCAAGTCTGAAGACCACCATTTCATTTCACCATTGCAGAAGAAGAGCCACAACAAGATGATGTAATTGAAAAAGCGCCAGTTGAACCTCAAACAGTGAAAAACATGCATAACATTTTGTGGAAATATGACATTTCTGTTTGTTTCATGTATTAATATGAGGAAGGTCAGATCTGTGTGGAGCGATGAGGACACTTTTAAATATTTTTCAACGCTATTTTTCGTCTCTTCAGCGGAGCCTCCATATCAGTGGATGTTGGAGTCACATGCTTTATGTCCGTTGTGAAAAGGTTGCCTTTCTTCATTTTCACTGGGTCCCAATATTACCAGTGTTTTTGTGTCTGCTTAATTGTAGATTTCTGTTCAATTTTTATTTGATACAATATCAAGTGGTGTGTATAGATGACACAAGCTTGTTTAGTTTCTTTTATGGGTTCATAGGATTCTGTAGCTCTGACTGGGATGTTGGGGTAGATCAGCTGCTCAGCAGCTCAATCAAGGAAAGTGCAGACAGGTTTGTCTCATTATGTCCTCTGAGCAGGGAGGGGCTGGGACCTGCTAAAATGTAGGAAGATAGGTGAGATAGTTCTGCAGTAAATGATATTCTGTAATATTTGGTGTGCTCACTGGTATGGAAGGGTGTCCATAGATAGATTGAGATGTCAGCGGTAACTTAGAGATCTTGTATTAATGGTCTGTTCATTATTCTGTGTGATTTGGATGCTTGGTCGGTTTAGCTCCCCCTATACTTACCTGGGCAGGTGGTAGGTTCCAGTTCGGTGAGGCTGAGAAGATATAATCCCATTCACTGGAGTAAGAGGGGGGAAAGGAGTTGGCAGCTTGCTGTGAGGCTGCAGCTGTCTTTTGTTTGGTTTTCTTCTGATTCAGTTTAAATGAAGTTTCTTTGAATTTCCCAGCTTCCATTTTTTGCCCATTATTTCAGTAAACGTTTTGTTAATAAATGCCATTTTTTTCCCACTACTTCTGTGTATCAACCTGGTTCTTCAACATTCCTTTTTAAAGTTTTCCAGTGCCAAACCACCTCATCTGCCCGTTATATGGAGTGGTGGCGCTAAATCCGTCATCATTTATGCACTTATCTGTTTCCATTGCACTTTGTCACATTTCGCTTGAATCGATACACCAACCTTTCCACCTCAAACAAGCATAAAAACGTTTTTATGATATTTCAAGTTTTTTTGTTAAATTTTGGATGATTTCACTCCGATTTTTTTTTTTTTTATATGCAAATTGAAAATGCACATAAAAACAGATGGATGGAAACGCACCTATTAGATACCTAAAAATTGGAGGTTGGCTGCTTGTCGAACCATGTTTCATCATCTATTTTTACACATGTTGAATACTGAAAATGTGACAGTTTGGAGACTTTAGAGTTGTTAAAAGCGGCTATAATCGATAAAAGAGTTATCACCAGAATCTGCAGCTCTCCTCGGCTATACGGAGCTTTAAAGTGAATTTCAGCTCATTGATTTGGTTCACTGTCACTGCAGGCAGCAGCTGTTTTTAGCAAAAAGAATCCCTACCAACAGCAGACAGACACTATTGGCGACTAGCTAGTGAACATAGTGGAGCATTTAGTGGCCAAAGAGCCAGCTGTATCCTTCAGGAGTTGTTAGAGACTAAACACAGAGCTAAAAGACAGTAAATATTGGACTAACATTCATCAGGTGGACACAGACATGACTCCAAATTAACAAGTTTCAAAAGTAATGTCTTAAGTGATGTGACTAATTAGTTTTGCTGTTGAGTAATTAACAAAGTAAGTAAGTTCCTCAACAATGGAGAGCAAATTAAAACCGTTAGCACAGGAAAAAAAACAGCAGTACTGTTCAGAGTATGTAGAACTATATGTACGGTATGACTTTGTTGCAGTTTTAGCAGCTGTTGCGATAAGTTATGCTAATTTTAGTGCGCAAAATAAATAAATAAATAAAGCTGCTAAAACAGTCAAACAGACTGGATAATCCATCTGTGTTAATCTTTTCTTTATTGGGGTCCAATTAATTTTCATTTCATCGCTCATTATTGTACTCTCTGTGTGTGTGCATCGGTTTGCATCTCACCTCTAATGACCTGAGCGGGAGGGCAGAAACGTTCAGCGTTACTGGACTTTGGCCAAAGCCCACTAAACGAACCTTCATTAAAGAACAGCGTATAGCCACTAACTGCAGATGTTGCAATGGAAAACACAGTATAGACTGCTAGATTCTTGACGTTTTATGCAGTTTTTGACCGGGTTAAATGGAGTATGAGCATGTGTATGAATATGTATGTAAACAAAACTTGGACTATGTATACAGCACGAGGGTTTGGGCAGGATATTGGGAAGACTGGCCTCTTTTTTTTCCTTCTGTTGAACGCAAATGCATGGGACTTTGGGATAATTGGAACAATACATAGACAGCGTAGATAAAGGGCTTATAGAAGTGAATAGGTTGAATCAAAAAGGCTGCCTGAATGACTTGCCTCTCTGACTCTGCCGTGATTGACACTCTAAATACAGTCATGGCGGGGGAGCTGGAGCTCCAGCTTAGGGGAAGCTTCTGCCTGGGGTTTTCCTGCTCCCTTGTTTTTAATTAGTCACACTGAAAACTGTAACTGGAGCCGAGGCTTAAACAAATTTAATTGCTACATAATAGCTAGTTTAATACAATTGTGGAGCAATTAGGATGGATATTTGTTGCCGGCTGGCATAATAACGCTCGCGGTGTCTTGCTTTCTCTCCCTCCCTTCTTTGCAGTATTGAAGTGTTTCCTGCCAGGGGATTTCTCCGTGGGCACTGGGCACAGATGTGCTCCTGAGTACGGCATATGGGGCTCCGGCTCCATCAAAAACATTGCTCCGGAGTAGAATTTACTCAGTTGTTCCCCCAGTCCTGCAGAAATATCCCAATTAGAATTAATTACTCTCTTTCTCTCTCTCTCTCTCTCCAGGCTTTGGTTTGATTTCCATGTATGTCCAAGATAAGCCAAGCGTGCCATATGTAATTTGTTATGGACAGCTCTGGCGAAAGTTCTTGCGCTGATTTGAAGAATTCACTCTCCAGGCAAGATTTTGATTGCGTCCTCTACCAAAACTATAGGCAGACTGCAGCGCCATCAGCTATATGACTGTCAAAACTGTCAAACGTCTCATTACCCAATGTCAAGTCAAAGGTGTATTCATATTTATGTCATGAAGCTGCACTGTATGGGAAATTGTGGTACAAGCCATTATTTATTGAAGGGACGGTGACAGACAATGTACCTGAGGAAGTCTGGAAAGTGAAAAAAATAACATTCCTCTCCCTTAATAAGGCTGTCTTGTCAAACATTTATGGGACAGACAGAAAACAAGGGCAGAGGCGTACGTTTATTGACATCATGATTGGGGGAGGCTGTCACAGGATACAGGTTATGGGAGCGTACCAAAGAAAAAACAGGCATTGTGTTGGGAGGAAGTGCTTATCACTGGATTGCCCGGAGGTCTTTTCAAAAGAGCAACAGGCTGTGTTTCACCGTGTTTTGTGTGAGTGGATTTGTGTGTGCGTGAAAGCCATATCTATTACCAGAAAACTGCAATTCAAGAGCGTCACTCCAATACCAGATTTCCATAATTTGAAAAAAAAGAAAAATAGACAGCTTGTCATGCAGTGCCTGCAGGTAAAGTTCAAATACTGGATTATTATTGATATAAATGACTTCTTACGGCTGTGTGTCAACAATTAACAATAAGGCCTCTGGGATTTAAACAAATCGATTAGGCTCTGCATAATTCATCTAAATAATTCATCAAAAGGCTGTTACTGTACATATAGAGCTAAAGATATGTTACTAAAGTACTTTACTTAAATCAAATTTGAAACTGGTTGTACTTAACTTGAGTATTCCCATTTTATGCTACTTTATATATTTACTCTGTTACATTTCAGAGGCAAATATTGTACATTTTACTCCACTACATTTGATCTCATAGCCATTAGTTACCTTTTAGAGTAGGATTGTACTTGCAAAACATATGATCATTTAAAAAATATATAATGTTTTAGATTAAACTACCCAACAGTATATGAAGCAGTTATATTTAAAGGTGCAGTATGTAGGATTTGGCAGCATCTAGCGTCTAGCGTTGCAGATTGCAACCAACTGAAATTTCTCCTGTTGTCAAGCATGTCGAACTATGGTGGCCAACGGGAAAATGTGAATTGCCCTCTCTAGAGCCAGTGTTTGGTTTATCCGTTCTGGGCTACTGTAGAAACATGGCGGCCGACTCCATGAAGTAGATCCTTACGTAGATATAAATGGCTCATTCTAAGGTAACAAGCGATTTGTTATCACGTAATTATACACTTGACGCAACAGTAGCACATCAATGCAACTTGCGATTTTTAGGTTGTAGTGGACTCAGTCTTAAAGCTAGAGAAGAAACTGGCATCATATCAAACTAGAAAACCTAAGGAATCCATTGGTACCAACCATGTCATACTAGTTTGCCTGTCGCAATGGAGGCTAAATAACGTTCCAAACTTGCGCTAAATTTTGGCGAGGAAAAACTGGCATGGCCATTTTCAAAGGGGTTCCTTTACCTCTGACCTCCATATATGTGAATGAAAATGGGTTCTATGGGTACCCACGAGTCTCCCCTTTACAGACATGCCCACTTTATGATAATCACATGGAGTTTGGGGCAAGTCATAGTCAAGTCAGCACACTGACACACTGACAGCTGCTAAATGCAGTACCTGTGAGGATTTCTGGACAATATTAGTCGTTGTTTTGTGTTGTTAATTAATTCCCAATAATAAATATATACATACATTTGCATAAAGCAAAAATATTTGCCTAGTCTCATGTTGATAAGAGTATTAAATACTTGACAAATCCCCCTTTAAAGTACATTTTGAACAGATAAAAAATGTGTGATTAATTTGCGATTAACTATGGATAATCATGTGATTAATCATGATTAAACAATATCAATTGACAGCCCTATATATTATATTATATTCCATTTCTGCCAATTTGCCAAGTTACACTGTTCCTTTAAGTACCATTAACATGATGATGCATCAATAATAATCATCCAGTGATATAATAATATGAACTGATGAGGGCGAAAAAAAAAAAAATGTATGGTAATCGTGTCAGTGAACAGTCTACATATCCAGCAGATATGGTACAACAGTAGCATTCATTTGGAGTTGTGTTTCTGGTGCCACCTGAAGAATGTGTGTCCAACATTCACTCCCCTTTTTGCTCTGCTTTGCTCTCCACCCACTCCTGAGGGAAATATCTGTCTCTTTATGTTCCATTTCATTCAGAAGCAGAATACTTTATCCACAACTGGAGCAGCAATTTCAATGCGGTAAATGTAGCAAGTATTATTGTCAAATAAGAAACCTCCAATGAGAGGCTTTGGTAAAATAATGCAGATAGGTGCACGCCTCGACCCATTATTAGCAAAAAATGTTGCTGGAATTTAGCAAATGAGGCCAGCAGACGGATAATACATGTCCCTGTTGGTGCTTCAATTATTGATACAAACTCTAATTACACGATTATCAGGCAAATGGAGCTGGGTATTTGAGGGGCACACGGTGGAGTGCTCTGAAAGCCATAATTGGGATCTGATGGTCAGGGGCCGCTCATTAATTGACCCCTGCTGATCTGCGCTGAACAGAACAGTCAATAGAGGGCCGCTAACTATGCAACATTCACATGCTACGAAGGCACTGTAAATGAAGATGGCAGCAGCCTCTCTGCTGGAGCTGTTGTCAGCCGTAACTGTGGAGGGATGACGGGGGACGGGCTGGTAACACACTTTTCACAAAACCCCCTACCCCGCCACAACATCGCCGAACAATGAGAGGAGACGGCTTACACACAGCGAGGCTCTTTGAAACTAAAGAATCAAACGGAGAATGGCGTGTCTGTGCCAAGCAGTGAGACGCGCTACCCACTGAGCCCTGGGGGCTTTGGCCAGACAAACGCTGTGCCCAGAGGTGGCATCCATTTACTGGTTAGAGAAGCACAGCGGAGGAAGGCGTACCTCCTTTTCACCGAGGCAAAGAAGCTGTGGCGCCTACTAGGGCAATGACGGATGATAGAATCAACTTACTGGACACTTCGTGCAACATCCAAATCTCTGATTTGTCACACGACATGTGGGCATAGAGGGACAGAGAAAATGGATGGGGGGGGGGGGGGGGGTGTCATTCATGTTAGTTTGATGTTCCACTCAGGAGCTGGCCCAGTGACCAGGCAGCCGTCCAGTAAGCTGTCCAGCCACCCCATCAACCAGACAAATGAACAAAGTGTTTGTGAAAAGACATCAGCAGGGGACACCCTGCACCTGGGGCTCAGTAAACTTTTTTCATCCTTTTCAACAACTCGCCCCCTTTCTTTCTGGTCCCCTTTTTTTATCACCAGGGGGTATAACACACTTTGAAAAAGAAAACATTTCCTACCAGCTCGCCTTAAGACAAGCCTTTGTTTTTTACTCGCCACCTCCCGTTGGCAGAACACTGTTTAATAGTCCGCTGATAATGTTCCTTTTCCGTTGCCAAGTCCACTACGACTCCTGCGCGAGGCTTAGAAGCTGAAGAGACGATAGGAAACATAAATCACAAATGAGTTTCCAGATGGTAGCCATAACGGAGGCTGAAACGTATATTCAGACGTACTGTGATTGACCAGCAGACATGAGAGAGCAGAGGTCACAGTGTTTATGTCCCTCATGATTATAAGTCATCGCAGGTCAAGACAGTTGAAAACATTTAGATGATGCACAGGGGTACGGCTCCATCCTGTAACAACACTGAGCCCGCAGGGATATGTGGATTAACTGTTTGACCCCCTCAACCTCGCTCCAAACTTTCCTTATGTGTGAGCCCTGTACTATTTTTTTCTGTTGCATCATGCTTACATCATCACTTAAGCCAGCGACTGCACATCCCCACTCACCTTGAAGTGCCTCAAAAAGTAACTTTAAATTGGAAGACATATTTAAATTTTCAGGAAATAACAGATTTTTTTTTTCTCTGAACATTCCTGCTCAAGGATGTCCTGAGAGTCATCATGCAAGCCCAGGGGCTATATGCTCCACATTTCTATTGTATGCAAACTCCAGAATGTATCTCAGTATGTCATTTTAAAAAGGTCAGGGACAGTTAGGTTAGTCCAGATCCTATATAATATCAGGATAAAGTGTTTAAAAAATGTAGTCAATTTTACGCTAAGCTAGAGCTTAGCGTAAAATTGACTACAATTTTTTGAACACTTTATCCTGATGAGAACAAAACTGAGAGTTAGATGAGAAGACTGATATCACTCTCGTATCTGATATAAGGCTGCAGCCTGTTAGCTTAGTTTAGTATAGAGGAAACAGCTGGCCATGGCTCTTTACAAAGTGTTGCCATCTCCAGACTTTGTAGCAAGATTTAACAACTTTTTCTCCTAGCAACTTTATTTTTTTAAAAAAAAAAGACGACTTGTGACAAATTTAGCGACTTATCCACATCAGGGAAAAAGCGGCATATATTATATTGTAATTGGGGCTGTCAATTGATTAAACTATATAATCACGATTAATCACATGATTGTCCATAGTTAATCAAGATGAATGGCAAATTAATCAAATTTTTTTTTTATCTGTTCAAAATGTGCTTTAAAGGGAGATTTGTCAAGTATTTAACATGGGAGTGAGCAAATATACTTTCTTTATGCAAATGTATGGATATATTTATTATTGGAAATCAATTAACAACACAAAGCAATGACAAAACTGCAGCCCACCAGGCAACAACAGCTTTCAGTGTGTCAGTGTGCTGACTTGATTAATACTTGCCCCAAACTGCATGTGATTATCATAAAGTGGATAAAGTGTTTGTAAAGGGGAGACTCGTGGGTACCCATAGAACCCATTTTCATTCACATATCTAGAGGTCAGAGGTCAAGGGACTCCTTTCAAAATGACAGTTTTTCCTCACCAAAATTTAGCGTAAGTTTGGAGCGTTATTTAACCTCCTTCCCAACAAGGTAGTATGACATGGTTGGTACTGATGGATTCCTTGGGTTTAAAACTGAGTCTGCTACAACCTAAGAATTGCAGGTTGCGTTAATTCATTAAAGAAATTAGTGGTGTTAAAACTAGCTGAGGCAGCCGAAGGGGGTGCTGAAAAAAAAAAACCTGCGACGGAAAAGAGAAAAGCAACCCGACGTCACGCTGCGTTGGCCAATCGCTTAACCGGCAATCCAGAGCTGTACAACGAACTGTCGAAGCCAGTGGGCCATTAAAGTGACTCTCAAATCGCCGCACAACCCTGTGGTGAATCGCCGCAATGCCGGATGTGGTGTGAATGCAGCCGAAGCTTTATGCAAATGATGTGTGACGACATGACCAATATGTAAATGAGCTTATGACATCATCTGGCAACTTTTAGCGACTTTTGGAGCTAGTGCTAGCTACTTTCAGTGGAAAAGAGGACTCTAGTCACATGTCTGCAAATAATTACTCTTTTACTGAACAATTTTTACTCCGACAGACGAGCTTAAATAAAAGTGAACAGTGCAACACCACTAACAAGCTACAATAGCTTCTTCTATTTGAATTCCCTCGGCTCTCGGTCCCCTCAAAGGTCAGCCCAGTCAGGTTACTATTGGTCAACAGCACAAATTTGCATGTCAAATTTGAACTCTGCTGATTAATTTTCTGTCTCTAAAAATCTATTAATAGGCCTATACATATATTTACAATACAAATATGAGAGTGGTAAGCTTCTCATCCAACTCTCAGCTAGAAAGCAGGTTTATCAAAATGTCAAACTATTCCTTTAATATTTTGTCATAATATTAGATGAGAATTGACATGAAGTATCTTTCCTCACTCCAGTGTGAGTCCGACGAGTTAACGTGCGGTGAGAGCTTGGGTGTAAATCTTGTGAAACACCTTCCTGCAACCAAAGACCCGGCTCTTTAAATACGTATGCTAATTCGGGGCTCTTTTCTAGGGGTCAGCGTGTGGATCCTTTTCACGGTCGTTAATGGAGGTGTAACTGGACTCAAGTGTGTAACGATCTGGTTACCCTGACATTTCTAGGGAGCCCGGTGCAGCGGCCACGTGGAGAGTGGACACTGGAATGCTAGCCTAGAATTCAAATATAGATCTCAAACTCTGTGTGGCAGCCAAAGCCTTAGCTTGTCTTTCCTCTTAGAAAAAAAAAAAGCATTTAGCTACAGTAAATCACACTGGAATGAATGACTGAATTTTGAAATGATGGATTTTTCCTACACACTTTTTATCTCTTGCCTCATCGCTGTGTTTCCATGAATGAGTTAACAAACTGTGTTAACCCTTCCTAGTCAGTATTTGGCCACTATCATCACAGTGGAAGTGTGAATAAGAGACTCATTCTTCATTGTCCCAGACTAGTCTTAGTGGGAGTTCACACACTGTGTCTGGAGTCTGGAAAATTGCACTGCGATTCAGCTCTCCAGACAAGGGAATAGCTGTCAACTCCTGGAATGTTCCTGTGAAAATAAACAATGCTCGGGCTGCTCCCCGTGTCTCCCCATCTTTCCCCTCTTAACTCTCTGTTTTAACCCTCTCTGCTGGAGCCTTGAGGCATAAAACAGTTGCGGCAGCATTGAGGGGAGGGGGGGGGGGGACGTAAACCAGAGTAATGTCTCCTCGAGGTTGGAGGCAGTCAATTCTGGCCCTGAGAGTGCCATCTTTCAACTCCTCAGCAAAAACATGTGTTCAAGGTACAGTTACAGGATCCCGTCCAAGTCAGCCGCAGATCGTATTAATCACATGTCTTTTCATCGTGGCACTAAAAAAAAGAGATGCTCAGCGCTTTATGGTTTTCGCAGTGTACACAGCTTTGCAGCCCGCAAATTTTGTTTGTCAACTCAGTTCTGTGTGCACATTTCGAGGCTGGTCGCAGAAGACACAAATAGCAATTTAACAAGTGGAATTGCAGTAACTAGGTTGCACGTAATCATGTGTTCCTCCTTGTGAAAGTGGTTGGTTGATTTGATTTGTTAGGTCAGTTTAATCAGAATGCAAAGACACTGTATTCTTGTGCAAGAAGTCCACTTCAGTGGATGTGAACTAAAAATATCAAGAATATGTGTACTTTAAAGGAACAATGTGTAGCATTTAGGGGGGTCTATTGGTAGAAATGGAATCAAATATTCATAAGTATGTTTTCATTAGTATATAGTCCCCTGAAAATAAGAATTGTTGCGTGTTCCTTACCTTAGAATGATGTGTTTTTATATCTACATACGGAGCGGGTCCTCTTCACGGAGCCGGCCGCCATGTTGCTACAGTAGTCCAGAACGGACATACCAAACACTGGCTCTAGAGAAGGCCATTCGCATTTTTGCATCGGCCACTGTAGTTCTCCTACACGCTTGGCGCAGGTTGCAATCTGCAAAAAATTACTTTTGTTTGTTCTTAGGCACTACAAGAACGTGTAATGTATATTTTGTAAACTGAATACTCTTAATTATCTACCAAACGGTAGAGATGTCCATTTACAGTAAAAGTAGATTTTAACAGTCTGCATAGACTTTTTTCCATTAAAGTGAAATGAAGGACACGTTTCTTTTTATGGCCGAGAGAAATATGTAAAACCCAAGAAATTAAACGTTTTACATGTAACTTATCAAGAAGTATTTTTTTAAATGATTATTAATAATAAAAATATATTATGAGTATTTGCCTCCACTGTGATCAGAGTGAAGAGGTCAAAGTCCACAACTGTTACTGAGATTACGTTTGGCTTGGTTGAATAAATATTGCTTGTATCACGTGAGTATCGTGGGATCACATATCACATGAAAATCCATCTTTGTGAGGCTTCGAGTGTGACACGGAGAGGCGACTGTTCGTTCTAAACAATAACGGTGGCTCCCGAAGTAGCATCAGTTCTATCAGAGCTGAGAGTATTTCTTCACTATTTCTTCATTTCTCTCTTCTCCCAACTGGCTTCAGCAAGAGTTTGATTGACAGATGGTTCATCCAATCACCTGCCAAGAATTTTGTTAGTTTTATCATATTGACAACAGTTTTCAGAAGACTTTGTATTGCATGGAAATATTAAGCTTTGTCAGCTTGGTGAAAATGTATAAACAAAGTCATGAGACTGTTTATGGTATTGGGTACTGGTGGGTGTTGATTCATTTGCTGTTAAATTTAAACACATCGCACAACTCGCCACAAAAAACTAATTCTGTCGCTATTCACCAGGAATAAGGTAACCCAAAAAGGTTCCGAAAACCACAATGTACTACAGGATTTTTTTTTTTGGGGCCCAACATAATTCAACCGAATGCTAGAAATGACTGAATGAGGTTGATTTATACGAAAGAGAAAATATGCATTACCAAACCGTTGAGAAGACCATACAGGATCAATGATATTGTTATGTTTTAGTCAGCCTGACTAGTTCAGAGTATTGCAAACATGCAAAGTACTACAACTATGTTTCAACTGATACTCATGTCATGTGTTGTATATGTAACATGAAACACCAGCAGGAAAAAAACAACATACAGAGTTTATCCTTTAAAGGGCAAGAATGACTAACAATATTCTGTATTATGCTGCACAACTGATACACATCTCCTCGTGGCTAGCCCACAGATGTATTGTCACCTGACAAAGCCGCCACATATGACTCATTCATTATTCGTTGGTGACTAACACGCTCCTGTGGACATTGTTGGAAGGGATTTCTCATGTTGCCAAATCCAGATCTAGTAGTATGGTGGGGTTAGATCCAGAAGAGATGGTAAGAGGGCCCATGGCCTGAGGTGGCACTGGTGGCACAGGTTGAGCGTTCTCTGGTTTCGTTGCCTTGGCCCACATACAGAAGCACTGGGGCCATCAACTTATTAGGAGCCGGCTGTCATCGGGGGAATTTGCAGAGCGAGTTTGTTATTGGATCCTGGGTGTGGGTGGAAAAGCAGTCAGGTTGTCTTTCTAGACATGTGGTTTTACCGATTCAACTGCCCACCAACCACTAGAGTATTACTATAACTTGGCTTCTTGGCTCCTGTTGTGCTAATGCGGAGGACCCCGGTGGTTCTGTAAGAAGACAGTGAAGTCGATAATAAAGCATAGGTCCACTTTTTTGCTTCCCCAAAAACTTTGCCCCCTATATGGATGCTGTCATACAAATTGTGAATTGTGGGTAGACACATCTTGGGCCTTCCTGAAAGAAAGAAAGAAAGATCCACTTCACCCCCAACATTGTGAGGGAACAACTTTGCATAAGTTGCACCTCCACACATATGACAGCTTCATATCTTTATAGTATTTAGTCATAATCATCATTACAGATGGTAGAAAACATTAAGCATATTTTTGGCTTTCTCAAAACATAAACCCCTTCAGATGTAGATTGAAACAATGTATCAGGTCATAGCTACTATTCCAGCTGCTTTGTTAAGGTTATGTAACTTTGAGAATAGGCCTTTTTCCCAGAAGACATTTTGACATATCGCAGTAGGGGGAGCACAGTTAGCAAAGACTTAAATTAATCATGGCTGAATTCTATTTAGCTGCTTCAGTTACAGGGACTTGGTATTGTGCTTGCTGGCTCACTGGCACACTGTCATGACTTACTGGGGCACTTGAATAGAACAGAACCATCATGAATGTCAAAAGCATTACCTAATGGGCACTAGTTATGGAAAAAAAGAAGAAGACTCGGAGTCTACATCAGCCACACCAGCGGCACTGTAAGGCTAATTATTAATAATTAGCATTTAGCTCACATCAGCATGCAAACATGCAATGCAAACATGCTGATGTTTAGCAGGTGTAATGTTTACCATATTTGCCATCTTAGGTTAGCATGCTAGCATGCTAATATTTGCTAATTAGCACTAAACACAAAGTATAGCTGAGGCTGACGAGACTCAGTTTTGGAGGTTTTCTTTTCAAATTTGGACCTGATGATGGCGCTAGAGGAAACGTAAAAGAATCAAAGTTATAACAATTCATCCTGAGGGGAATATAGATAATTGTACCAAATGTAATGGAAATCCAGCCAATAGTTGTTGAGACATTTCACTCAAAACCACAAACGTCAAAAAGGTCAGATCACCAGTCAATAGGATTCATCCTCTGGGAACCATAATTCATCCTCTGGGCACCATGGATATCTGTACCAAATTCCATGGCAATCTATAGCTGTTATCCAAAAAAACAAAAAAAACCCATATTGTGGCATTACAGGAAAAACACCCACTTAACCAGTAAATGTGGTGATGTCTGCATATTCAATTTGAATGTGATCAGTAAAGAACTTACTGTGATAGGACTAAACCTACAACGTGCCTTTACATAACTAATATACAGTACATATGCAAATGTGTTGCTATTTATTTTATATTCCAATGCACTATGCTAAAGCCATCATTTAACTTGTGACTGCTACAAGATAAGTGTTTGTGGGGGGAGTGAAGGGGCAGTGAGAGCTCTTTCTGCGGCACGTACGCTGTCCTGCAGCTGATACTCAGCTTCGCAGTTCAAATACACAAAGGCCCAAACCAAATATTGCTCTTTGAGATCCACCAGGCACTTGATTATTTTCCTTTCAAATGAAGTTTCATTATTTTTGATGGAGTCCATCCACTCCGTCCCACATTTTTGTTCCCCCTTACAGTGCATGAATGTCACCAGACCTCACATAGAGACAGCACAACAGCGAAGGTCTTTGCACGCCAAGTCCGTCAGTATTTTTCTTCCTGACTTGTCGCAGGTTGAAAAATAAATGACATCACATTGTATCAGTCACGTTTACACACTGACTCCAAAACTTTCTTCAGTCATTAAAGGGACTGTTTGTAACTTTTTAAGCATATAAATGTAGCGGGTCGCCACACATGCGCGCTCGCATATGCGCGTTCGCGTGTGGCCGCTGCCTCTCCTCCTCTGCCTGCCTGCCTTCACTCAACCAGCGCGTGCGTTCTCGCTCAGCTCGCTCCACCTCTAGACGTGAACGCGCGCTTACTCCACACTGCAGAAGAGTTAGTTTAGCTCTGAGAATATCTAGTGAATGTACAGTGGACGTTGGTGCAGAAATAAATGCTGCAGCTCCTCCAGACCAACAGAGGTTTCCCGTGTCTTGTGAAGTGACGGCGCTCTGCAACGAGTTACGTTATCGTCTCGTTACCTACCGGGTGCCGATGTCTCCCTGCTCTCTCCAGCTGCGGGCGGAGAGAGCAGGGAGACATGCTGCAGAGCCCCGCTGCATCAGCCTGCACTGAGACAGGAAAAGCCAACACTAGGATCAGATCTAAATCATGTTCATGGAGAGACCTTCGTCTGGTCA